>JXCR01126296.1:55570-127125 GCA_002079205.1 Phalaenopsis hybrid cultivar | reverse complement strand
TGTGTGTGTGTGTGTGTGTGTGTGTGTGTGTGTGTGCGCGCGTAAATTAAATGTCCCTCCAAAGCAGGCAATAATATTTTGATTCCGGCGACCGACAGCTTACACAAGATTACCCCCTTAAAATTGTACCGACACATAAACCACTGCAATCAATATATACAAATTTCCAAACAAAGCCATAAATGGACCTACAAAATCCAATCCCCATGCATAGAAAATTTTAATTTTTAAATAAAAAATTAGAGGCATTTCATTTTTTTTGAAATATTTCCTACTCCCTGACACCGATCACATGTTTATATATATATATATATATATATATATATATATATATATTAATATCTCTATATAGATTAGGCTAATAAAATCTAGATTTCTAAATTTCATGAACAATTTTATCATTACCAAAATGGCCTTTAAATTCAGAATCATGCTAATTTTTGATAATTTCATGAATTTCTTTATAAGACACACATTATCTCTTTACTAAATCTTTGCATTGTTTGTAAAAATATGGGTCATCCCAAAATTAAGATTTTACATCTTGAATGAATTTCTTTTCCTATTATTTTGTTAGTCCATATGGTAAAATACCATAAATAATATAATTCACAATATCAAAATACCGCAGTATTTCCCATCCTTTTACAATATAAAGTTGTTCATCAGGAAAAGTTTCGATAATTTCTTTTTCCAAATCAAGTATTTGCTCCTACTCTAGCCTAGATAGATGATGAACAATTTGATTATAAGTCCCTTTCCTATCGACTAATACAAAATCAAAATCTTGCATCAGAAGTACTCATCTTATTAATCTCGGTTTCACATCCTTCTTTTGCATGAAATATTTAATAATCAAGTAGTCAGTATGCAAAACACATTTAGCTCCAATTAGATATGACCTAGACTTATCAAAATCATAAACAATGGCTAATAACTTCCATTCAGTTGTGGTGTAGTTAATTTAAGCATCATTAAGAGTCTTACTAGTATAGTATATAACTTTAAATATCATGTCATATCGTTGCACTATAACAACTCTAATTGTATAATCACAAGCATCACACATTAATTTAAATGGTCTCTCCCAATCAAGTGAAATAATTATAGGAGTAATGATCAATTTTTTCTTTAAAGTTTCAAAGGCTTTACGACAATCTTGGTCAAAGTCAAATTTTGTATCATTTTCCAGAAGTTAGCATAAAGGCTTAGTAATTTTTGAAAAAATCTTTAATATATCACCTGTAAAATTCAGCGTGGCATAAAAAGCTCATAACTCCTCTTACAGTAGTAGGTGGATGTAAGTTTGATATAACCTAAATTTTTGCAGGATCCACTTCCATGTAATTTTCTGAAATTTTATGCAAAAGCACAATTCTTTCTGCAACCATAAATTGACATTTTTCTCAGTTTAATACTAGATTAGTCTTTTCACATCATTCTAGAACTTTCTCTAAATGATTTAGACATATTTGAAATGAAGTTCCAAATACAAAAAAATTTTCCATAAGGAATTCAATCTCTTTTTCAATTAAAGAACTGAAAATTGACATCATACATCTTTTAAAATATTACAGGTGCATTACATAATCCAAAGGGCATTTGCTGAAAAAACATAAGTTCTTTAAGGACTAGAAAATGTTGTTCTCTTTTGATCCTCAGGAGTAATTTATATTTGATGATAACCAATATATCCATCTAGAAGAATAAAATTTTTTTGCTCAGCCAGCCTATCCAATATCTGACCTAAAAAATCTGTCATCAAATGACTTGTTAGTATTAATTTAATATTCTTATTTGTCACTATAGTCACACCTCATTTATTTGGAACATAGTGAAGTTGGTTATAAAATGAAACATTGCAGAAATCTGAATTGGTACCAGAGGCGCCATTTTCTAGAGAGCAGGGGCCATAGGTGCTAGAAATTGGCGTCATATATGTCGCGATTACTGGAACTAATTTGGACAATTCTAAAAGTGATTTTGGGCAGTTTTTGGCTAGTTTTCTTCCAAGTAACTCCAAAAAATTGAATTTTGAAGGTATTTAAGATTGGAAAATAAATGGAAAGTCACCATTTTTTAAATCTTATGGCTTCCCACTCTAAAGAAACAACTAGAAATGGAATTTCCAACCAGAGAAAGTTTATCAGTTTTGATGTTTAGAAGTTATATGATTGAGTTCTTGTGAAAAAGAGATTAATCAAGGAGTGAGGATTTGTGAATCAAGGATTCAACACACCAAATACTCGAGCAGAGGAGATTATTGCACAGAGATGCTGGGAAGTTGTCGGTACTTAAAAAGTTGAGGAGTTGCGCGTTAAAAGTTGTCAGTCACCGAAATCGAAAACCCATCGCCCGCTTCGGAAAGGCATTTAACTTNTAAATGAAATCAAACTGATATATATATATATATATATGTATTAGAAAAATATGAAATCAAACTGATTCCATATCTTTCATAGTTTAAATGAAAGTGGACTACACCTCAAGCTACGTATTTATCCCGAAAGATAAACACAAACCTTGAGGGTGAGCTCGATCAAATAAACTAATAAACATATGACATCCATTGAATCTGCGAAAATCATTTTGTTATAAGCTGACAAGTTCTCTTACTTAATATAAAAAATTAAATAAGGTTTATATTAAGCTGGGTTTGGAAAAGCATCCTATAAGGGCAATCCTCTATAGTTAATTATATCTTAAATGACTGAAGTCACTAAATAAAACTATCGATAATAGTCAAGAGATATTATCTTTAAAGGGGTCAAAGGAATATGACTTTTCGAGGAGATCGTAAAAAGTGGTGTGAAAGGGGAATGACTCAAATTTGAAACATTTATTGTAGAATCCAAAGAAAGAGAGACTAGGGGATGTCATAGATTCAAAGGGGAACCTTGTTGACTTCCCAAACTACCCTATAGTTTGACTTACATTTAGAGGAGAAATATTTAAATGTTTCATCTTGCCAATTTATATAATTAGGGATTACATTCATGTGAAACGATCACACAAATAGCTTGGAAGATGTGAGAATTTAAGTCGTAATGAATGACAACCTCAAAATTCTAAAGTGAGTTAGGATTCATATTTTCTAGCATAGCTATACAAAAGCCTAAAGATAAGTTGATGATTTCTGTCGCACTAGGTGGACAACCTTGAAGTCTTATGGCTTGATTGTTTAATTTTAAGGAGAGGATGGTTTATCTTGTGTAGACACGTTCTACTATTGAAGAAGGTTAGGTTGCCCATAATGCTAGCTCCAAGCTCCTCATCATCATGAGTTTAAATTTTCTAATGTGTCAAGTTATGATATCAAATCAAGCGTTCCTAAGGTTCATGGTTATTTAAATATTATGGGGCATATTAAAGTTGATTAGAGTGACACTAGTTATAATCCTAAGGTTCCCTCGTTCCAATACCACTATTTTCTTTCAGATTCACTTAGCCCAAATGAATTTACTAAACTTAACTCAATGAGTTCCATACTTTCATTTAGACAGTGGGAAATCTCGTTACCAACCGTATGTTACTACCTCAGAGGAATTCTCAATCATCCGATAAAGACATTTTAATTTAGTCGTGATTTTTGTTTTGTGATGTTTGTGATTAAATTTTGAGTTGTCTTATATTTTGAATGTTGTTACGGTAAATTTTATCTTGTTTGATTTTTAAATTTTTATTTTGGGTTTGTGGCTATCATAGCACTTTTAGTTTTCTTGCAGAGTGACATCATTTTTTAACATAAAAGTTCAAAGAAAGAAGTATAGGAAGGTAAACACAGTAATTTAAAAGCATACATGTCTATTCTTCTCGTTCCTCCACCCAAAAGGTTAGCTTTGGCAGTGTATATATATAATTTTACAAAGAAATTAAATTGTAGAAGTAGATGAAGGTATAGCTACCTAACCTTAAGTTATGATTTTATTGAGCCTTCAAAGTTCTTAGTGGATGATTCTAGAACAAAATATGACAAGTTCAACTTGTCCTTCAATATCCAAAAGATTTCAAAGTGCTCAGGGTATGACCGTAAGCAACCTTGAAGATCTCTTGAATTTTTTTGAGTTCATTTTTAAACTTATCATATTGTTCCATTAATCATTCAAGGTTATGCTAAGGTTATCCTATTGCTCAAGAAAACTTAATGTTCTATTTATCTTAAGGCTAGGACACTCCGTTAATCAATTGATATTTCATTTAAGAATTATGTGGGTGGGTGCCCCTAAAGAAGGTTTGAGTCATAAAAGATTATGGTGCCTAAAATTAAAGTCAAGCTTGTAGTGTTTAAAGATGCTAATCACCAATCATATTATATTTTAAATCCAATCGATTGAGTTTAGACATTGAGCCTAATACACTACCAAGCCCTTAACAATCATAAAAGGGGAAAAAGGTGGTGGTTAAAATTATGGTTTAAGTTACTTATATTCTTATTGAAAGATCAAATCATCCTCAATTTTTGGCTTATGACCAGTGAGTTATCATCTTCCTAGCATAAGCCCATCACTTAAGAATCATTTGATCTTAATTGACTTCCAAGTCATGATGATTAGGAAAATTATGATTTTGTTGAAATTGTGAAAAAGGTGGTGAGTTTCTACCTTTAACCCGTTGCATTTCAATCATCCAATGCATTCATTAAAGATCAAAATTACACTTCCCCAATGGTTAATCCTAAATTTCGATTAAGACACCAAAATCTAAAATTACCACTTTGCCCTTTTGGCTCCTTATCTTATAATTCTTCAAGCAAAATACAAATGGCTTTGAAAATCTATGAGTATCCGTCCATGGATTAATTAAAATAACAGAAAGGAGAGTATAATTTTTTAAAATTTGATTTAATTTAAAATAATTATTTTAACCCAAAAAATAGGATTTTTCAATGTTAATTTATTTAATTAATCAAAATGAAGTTTTAATTTATGGGAAAATTATTGGAGATTTGCACAAAATTTTATGATTTATTCAATAATATTGTAATTATTATAATTATTTAAAGGTCATTTTTAATGATTATTTAAATACAAAAATATGTGTTAATCTTCCAAAAATCACTTTTAAATTTTATTAAACACTCATAAGTTTAAAAAACTTAGAGGAACAAATTTTTATATTTTTATGATTTATTTTTAATTTATTACAACTATTTTAATGGAAAAGAAGAGAAATGCATTTTGAGGCTTTTAGAAATTTATTTTTAATTTAGAAAAATTATGAAAAATATTTTAAGGTGTCCTAAGTGATCAAGGAACAATGAGAGACATTTTGAATAATTTTTTTGTATTTTTGAAAATTTTTATTATTTTCATTATTTTTAATTTGAAATACACTTTAAAAATAAAATATTTTCACAATAATACCTTTTATTTTTATTAAATGCCCCAGATCACAAGAAACTTAGAGAACTAATTTCATAATTTTTTTAAGCTTGTTTAATTTAATATAACTTCTTTTGTGTAAAAATACTATTTTTACTTATAAAATCCACTTTAATGACCAAATTAACTTAAATAAATTTGAAATTTTTACAATGAGTTAAAATGATTTTTATGAACAATGCGAAATTGATTTTGTCAAATTTCAATTTATATTTAATTTAAACAAATTAATACAAGGTAAAAATATTTAATTAATAACGTAAATATACAAAATTATTCAAATGATCAAAACATTTTTCTAAGCTCCTATGAACATAGGAAACCTAACAAAATTAATCCCATAATTTTTTAAGGAATATTTTAATTTAAAAGATTAAATAAAACTAAAAAAGCTTTTTAGGATTGAAAATTAGGATTAGAAGCAGAGAGGTGCTTTTTGACTTTGGGAAAGTCAAAGAAGGTGCCCTCGGTCATAAGCAATCAACCCTAAAAAGTTTGAGCTATGATAATTAGTATTTAATCGTAATGAATTAAAACACCTCAGGGAGTATTTAATTAATTAAAAATCATACACTTGGCAAATAATTTTTATTTTTAGTCCACATTATTTTCGTCTGTTCACTGAGCAAGAGAGTATTTTTCTTCATTTTTATAATTTTTCTACGCAAAGTTATGATTTTTCAAAGACCAGAAATTAAAATAAATAAAAAATTCCCTCATTTATCTACTTATCCATGTGGCGCCACCTCAACCTCGTCCGCTCTGAAGTCTCCACGTGGCGCTCCAACATTTGACACCGCCAGCCACGTACCAGCCTCGTCAGCTTGCCTTTTCGAGCCAAGGATTCCTCCGGCTCGATCTCCTTCATTGATTAATTAAACGCGCGATCGGTCGACTCCCAGTCATCGTCCCAAAGTGACCTAACCCGTAAGTTGTTCATACTAAAACCTTAAGTTCTTGGCCTATACTCAACCAAATTACATGTGGTTTGTTTGTAAACCTTCATCTACAAAAGAGGAACATATCTATAAGGTTTATCAAGCATGAAATCAAGCCATTACACATGGAGAATCAAAAGAAGCTCGGGCTAAGGTTAGAGCTCTATACCTTTGTCTGAGAGGAGAGGCCTCAATCAGATGGTTGTGGTAGCTTCAATTGGTCGAAGGAACCTTCAGATGAAGTCTCAATCTTGGTGAATTTCCTAGGTATGATTTTAACCAAGCTCGATTTCAGGAGTTGATCAAAGTCTATGCTAGAGGGTGTTTGAGAGGGGGCTTTTGTGGGTAATCAACTCCTCTAACTGTAGGGATGGTGTGTGCACAGTTAATTTAAGTTTGGTGGAGTGTGGAAGTGTGGGGAGATCTGTCCTAATTTCAAGACAAATGTTGAACTCAAAATTGATCTCTCACAGTGAGAACCAGAGTAATAAAATAGTTGCAATTGGCTTAGGAGTTCTTGGAGAGTGTCTGAAAGCAATTAGACAGAGTCTACCCAAGGAAATTTTATCTCTCTCCCTTTTGGTCAACAAAATGACTTGGGGTGGATGTCAGGGCCAATTAGTGGGTGTTAAATGATGCTTATGTGGAGGGTTTCAAAGTTCTAAAGCCAATTAAAAGTAGCCAGCTAAGGTGGGTGCAATTGGGTTTGGGTTTAAGAATGGGGGCTGTCATTTTTTGCTCCTCTGGTGACTAGGGTGGCTGGCCAAGGCAAGGGAGGTGCTCTGGTGGCTTAGGAACCTCAAGGGATTCTGTCACAACATTTAATTTGGACTGGTGATGAGTTTTGGCAAAGATCTCTTTGGCTTAAGCAATTTAGGAAACAAATTCCTTAATTTAAGGGACCTTTGGTCCATGGCTCACCTATGGTGGGATAAGTGGGTTTAGCCTGGTCATTAGGCCATCTAGTGGCTGTGGTTTCATTAATTTTGTTATTTGGGCATGACTAAGTCAATTTTGGTGCATGGGTTAAATTTGAGTTAAATTGGCTTGAAGTTGGGTTTAGGTTAGGCTACCCATGGAATTGAGCCCATTTGATTGATCAATTTGGTTTGGATTATTTTCAAAATTAGTTTAGAAAATTTTTGAAGTGATTTTGAATTGATTTAGAGGTTCAATTTGAGGGATTTTGGGCATGTGGTCAATTTAGGGGTGTTGGGTTTGCTTGGGCTTAGGTTGGGCTAGAGTTAGAGTAAGTTCAAACTTATGGTTTAAAATTGTCTAAGGGAATATTATGAAGAGTTCTCAACATAAATTGGGTGTTAATTTTAAGGTTTGGGCATTTAATTAGGTGACATTTTGAGGCATGGACAAATTGGGGAAAATTTGGGGATTTTGGATTCAGGCTAAAATTGATTAAAATTGAAGCTTTATCAAGGCCAATTGAAGGTTCAATTTGATGTGTAAAAATTTAAGGAAGAGTTTGGGATCCAAAT
The DNA here is from genome assembly GCA_002079205.1 of Phalaenopsis hybrid cultivar. Lineage (NCBI taxonomy): Eukaryota > Viridiplantae > Streptophyta > Magnoliopsida > Asparagales > Orchidaceae > Phalaenopsis > Phalaenopsis hybrid cultivar. The sequence goes on along the minus strand of JXCR01126296.1, from coordinate 119,313 downwards.
TGAGGCTTGAGTGGGCTATGGGGTTCAATTGGGTGAGATTGAATCATATGGTCTAAATTGTGGGTTTTGATTTGGATCAAAATTAAGCTCAAAGAATGGGCTAATTAAGCTTAGATTTAGTTTGAAATGATCATAGTCATGATGAATTTGAGTTTAGAATTAAAATTGGGTGAAATTGGGGTCAATTTGATGGATATTTGAGATGAATTGGGGTAATTGGGACTTTAAAGGCAATTTGGGGGTTTTGGTCAAAATGTTTAAATTGATCAAATTAGGTTCAATGGAAGGATTCAAATTGGTTTTGGAGACATTTGAGATGATTTTAGAGGTTTTGGGAAATTTTGGGCCACCAAAGGTATTTTTGTAATTTTGGGGAACTTGGGGGTATTTTGGTAATTTTGGCAATTTTCAGTGGTTTTGGGTAAATTGAATATTTTGAAATAGTTTGAAAGGATTTTTGAACAAATTTGGGTATTTTGAGGGAAATTGGGAATTTTGGCCAAGCTTAGAGTTTGGGAGTATTTTGGTAATTTGGATAGCTTTGGGAGGCAAAAAGGCTAAGTTGGATATTTTGGTATAATTGGGGTGCCAACCACTATATATGAGCCATGAACCAATGGAACTCCCATTTTGGTCTATGTAATGGTCCTAAGTAAACCCCAGGCTAGAGATAGTGGGTCTAGGAGACCATCTACATGAGTCTCCCAAAGGATCAAGGGATCAAAGTCAACAAAGTCTGGGTTTAGGGTTGTGAGTGAAAGTGAGTGCAAGTGAGTGAACTAGCATAAAAAAAACAACCAGAGTCAACCGTAAGACCAAAAAAGCCTATGGGGATTCACCTTGAGCTCCCCCATATTGACCCCATCTACTAAGTGCTAGAGGTTAGGACCAATATGTGGAACTTAAAGTTGAGCAAAGAATGGTTTAGAGTTTCTAATGGTGATGGTTCCTTTTCTAGTCCTCTAGGTATAGTCAACAAGGAAGTCCTTTAGCTAGACCCTAGGCTACTAAAGAGGAAAAACTAAACCTCAACCAAAAGTAAGGTCAACAGAAATTCTTTGTTATACCAATGTGGTAGTAGTTCATGTGGTGAAAGAGTTTTATGTTAATCTTGATGGAGTTAACCAAGGAATCATCCATGTTCAAGGCAAGTGGGTGCCATTCACTCCTTCAAGAATAAATGACATGTTCGTGATTGAAAGCGTTCTTATTTATCACTATGCAAATTTTGTCCCTACAAGAGACAACATGGATGAACTCTATAAATTCCTTACTGATGAATATGAAAATTGGGAGATAAGAGATAATAGATATGTAATTTTTTCTTCATCATTATTAAATTTAACATCGAAAGCAATTTAATAAGAAGGAAATTGTTATTTTGAATTATTGTATTCAAACTGGAAGATATATTGATGTGGGTGCTTTAATTGTAAAATATGTTCTTGGTTTGATTATCAACAGATAGACTTATGGGTTGGGACATCCATCTACAATATTCTTTCTATGCAGCCAGTCACAAGTGCCTTATGAAAGTTGGGAAAAAGTGCTTCTCCCTTGGAAGACAAAGGAACCAGAGGTTTGTTGCAACTCCATAGGAAATGAGGAGGAGAACAATATGAATATTCTTATGGATCAATCATCTCAAAATTCATCACCTATTCAGGCCCACTTTCCTTATAGTTCACATGATATTTTGAAAATAATAAACAATTTTAAGAAAGAGGTACAAAATATTATGAATTTGATTGGAAATTCTTTTGATATATTTGATCATTTAAGTTGAAGGTTGAAGAAGCAATTGGAGCATATCTGGCTCACTGAAGAAGGTATGGTGTGAATGTTTAAGAAAAATGCTTGGGTTGAAAAAGATTCGACAGACAAATTTCCTCACCGACCTTTTTACAACTTGTACGTTCACTACCAATCCATGCTAAACATTCAAGAAGATGATGTTTGAACTAGTTTTAGTACGGAGTTCATTATTATTATTGCCTATATGTGTTATGTGTTTCTTTTAGATTTCATTTACTTTTATTGTTGAAATTTATTTGTTTCATATGTTGACCATTTAATATTTGGTCTTCAACATTAGTTTGTAAAGTTTGATTTTAACGTTGAACTAGATGTGTTGGCTTGAAAAATGTTGGTTTGTAATCATTTGGATTATATATATAAATGTGAGTTTTGTGTTGTTTGTGAAAATTTGTGTTTGAAAATTGTTTAATTATGAATATAACTGTTTAATTAAGTCATTTAGAGGTTGATGTGGTACGGTTTGTAGCAAATTTCCAAAGAAAATCAAAATCTAAAAATTTTTGGTGTTGGCGCCAGAGGCGCCAGTTTCTCGAAACAATCATATTTACTTGAAACCGCGAAAACCCCTATAAAACCCAATTTTTACAGCTTAAGTCGTCTTCTACCTCTAAACTAAGACTAAAACTCTACTTAGGGCTTTCCATTTGGTGGATTTGAGGAAATTTGAAGGCTAAAAAGTCTTGGATTCTATCTTCCATTGGTAAGAGCTTCACTTTAACATAGAAATTTTTTATTTTCACCATGGATTTTTACTACAATATGGAAATCTAAAAATTTGAGTTTTTATTGAAGATGTTTAAAGATAACCCATGGTGAAAAGTTTCTTACCAAATATTCCTACTTTTGGAGTTTGATTTATGATATTATTAATTCATTTGAATTTTATGTGAATTTATTTAGAAATTCTTATGGCTCCAAGAGTGAAGAGAGGAAAGACTTTGGAAAATTTTGATATGAGGTGATTCATAAATTTGAAGGCTTTGTACAATTGTAACACTATGATAAGAAATAGAAATCAATTCAGGAACGTGCATTTTCAAACCTGGGAGGAGAAATTGAAAGGTTGACAATTGGTTGGAAGTGGGAATACTTTTGCTACTTCACTGCAGTAGCCATTCTTCCCATGGTTCAAGAATTTTATGCCAATCTGTGGGAGACTACAGATGAGCACATTTATGTTAGAGGTAAACATGTTGAATTTACTCGAGAATGAATTTCATTGTGAGAACACTGTATTTGTGATTTCTGATTCATCACTTGATGAAATAATTGCCTATCTTACGGATGGAAGAGGAGAATGGAGGATTAAGAATAATCACGAAGTCAATTTCTCGACTTCCATGCTAAATGTACAATCAAAACCTTGGCATTACTTTATATATGAAAAATAATTTCCAGCTAATCACCTGAGTGAAGTAACAAAAGAAAGAGCAGTACTGAATTTTTGCATTCAACAAATGAAAGCTGTTGATATTGGTGCTTTTATTGTGCATAATGCTCAAAGTAATTCCAGAAGTGGGATAGCTAGTGGTCTAGGTTATCCTGCCCTAATTTTCACTTTATGTGAACAACCAAGAGTAGAATTTGATAGTAATGAAGAAATGTTACAACCACTGAAACCCATTGAAAAACTTGCAGTGCATAAATTTGAATCATTTGCTGGATCTAGAAGTGGAAGTAGTGATAGACCTTCAACATCAATTGTAGGACCATCTATTTCCAATTCTGTTTCACTTGAAAATAATATGAAACAGTTAATGATTCAACAATTAGATATTATAGCAATGTAGAATAGCACAAGTGGTTTAGAATCAAGAAATGCTCACAATGATGATTTAAAATAAAGAAGAGTACAACATGAAATCGCATATCAATAGGCAATGGTTAGATTTCTGAGGGGTAATCATAATGTTCAGTTTCCTACATGCCCCAGTTTTATGCCATATGTGCAAGGTAACTTTGAAGAAGAAGATGATGAGGAGGAAGATGATGAATGAAGATTTACTAGATTTTATCAGTTTTTGTTTGTTGTTGTTTGTTTTGTTTTGTTGTTGATGGTATGATTGGAAAAATTTATGTGTTTTAATTGTGGACCAATTGAACTTATTTTTATATGTAGTTGTAAAATGTAGATTTTTATTTTTTAGCATTGTTAGTGTCTTTAATATACTGTTTATGTCTTTAATTTATATTTTTTAGCAAATTCTTTGATATATTATGTTCCATTTAATGCTTTAAAGCTTATGCTTTTTAAATTAGTACCTGCAATATGTCAGAGCCAAGTTTCATATTCAGAACCCTTTACATGTTAGTTTTATTTTATGCATTTACTATTTTCTTTCACCTATAAATTTTTATACTACATTTTTTACTTATTATTTAAAAACTTAAGTTTTGGGGAAAAAAAGTTTTTTTTAAAGAAGTAAACTAAAATTTATTTGTCTTCAATCAACTATATTTTTTTAAAAAGTAATTTAAGATAACCTTGGATATTAGAGTTTAAATTCAGATAACTATTTTATTGTTTGTAAATATTATAGTAAATTTAAGCAAAAATCTTTAATAATGAAGGTCAATTCTAAAGTTATGATATTTAGTATGGAAGGATAAGACTATGTTTTTTCTATTTAAAGCAAAGGAAAATGTATTTTTGCAAGTATTAAGAATTCTAGAGTTATATATAAGAAAAAAAGTATGAAACTTTATGAAAAATCTTCAAAGCTAATATGAATTTACAAAGTGAAGGGAGGTAAGAAATTTTAACTTTATGAAGAGGAAAGTAAAGTTTAAAATTATTAAAGGCTATCCAGATATAATAATCATCACAAGAAAAAGATAAAAAATGAAAGGATTGAAAATGATTTTATGGAAAAGAAAAAAAATATTTGTGAGGAGAAGCTTGAGGAGATGACTAATTAAAAATTGGCTTCACTTGAATCAACTTGAGGAAAAGGCTTTATTATATTTTCTAAACTTGTATTTGAGTATTAGCATCCTTACTAACAAAGTTTTCATGAAATACTTTTTCATGTGGACATTCTAAGTATTTTTGATATTACAAATTCTAAATCTTCTTGAAATGAATAAAGATTCAGAAATTTTAAACTTGATTACTAGGTGTTCTTATACTTATAATTTTAACCTAAGTTATTAAAAGTTTTCTTTAAGTTATACTATTGAATTTATTGAACCAAATTATAGAAGTTTATAAATTAATCTCTACCTTATGTCATAATTTTATTTGGTAAAAGAGTCACTTGAGAACAAGTAACATTTACGTTTGGGGGATTTTGATACACCAAAGAAATGTGCAATATTTTGTCAATTGTGCTTAAATTTGGTGATATTACACCTTAAAGAAAGACATTTTGACATTTTATTGCAGGTATATTGATTTTAGGCATTTAGAAAAAAAAAAGTTAAAAGAATGAAATTTGGAGCCAAAATGGAGCATTTCAGCATCCTTGCGCTAAAGGCCCTACAACTAGCTTCAGAGGTGCAATTTTAAAGAGAAGAGGCACCAGAAACACCAGAAGCACCAAAATCTAAAGAATAGTGCAAACTTTAGTAGGCTGGCTCCAATGGTGCCAAAGACGAAATAAGTTAGAGTAAGGGGGTTGTTGACTATTTTTTAGTTGTTCTAGAAGACTCTAATCAATTCAAATGCCCCATGAAGTGATTCAATGCATTTAGAAACTTTGAAAAGGCTCTTGAATGAAGATATATGTCTCTTGGATGATTGAACTTGTCTCTTGGTGTGAAGAGGTGTGCCTTTTGGAGAAAAATGAGGGAATTTTGAGTTATGTTGTAAAGGAAGGCTATCCCTAATTAAAAAAGGAGTCTACAGAAAAGAAAGGGGGGCAAGAGGTTTGAAGAAAAGAGGTTAAAGTAAGAGAGAGTCTCGGAGGAAGATTTAGGGTTTTCTTATATAGTTGTGAGAGGAGACAATGTGAGAGATTTCTTCTTCATTACATTTCTAAGAGAGAACTGAGTGTGATTGTAAAGATAGAAAGTGCTTAAGGGAAACTACATATTTACTATTTGTGTTGTTGTGTGTGTATTGTAATATTTAAAGATATTTTCAACGCACCACAAAAATCATGCAATAATAAGCTAAATGAAGGGTTACAATGGTGGGAGAAATCTCTCCTAAGTCTAACTTTCAAAAAATGGATAAAGACATGAGATTAATGCTAGCTCCTAAATTGCATAAGGCATTTCCATAATTTTTTTCTCCAATCGCACCGAGTATAGTGAAGATACCATGGTCTTTAAGCTTTTGAGGAAGATTCTTTTAAATTAATGCACTACATTCTTCACTAAGTGCAACAGTCTCATAAGCTTCAAACTTCCTCTTCTTGTTTAATATTTGTTTCATAAATTTGTCATAACTCAGCATTTGTTCCAAAAATTCCGCAAATAGAATATTGATTGTAAGCTTTATAAATATCTCAAAAAAATTTTGAAAACTGTTGATCAAGTTTTTGCTATCTCAGTCCTTGAGAAAAAGGAGGTGGTGGTCTTTCTAAATCATTTTTAGTTGAAGAGATAGATTGTTCTTGGTCGTTAGAAATAATTTCTTAGGTTCTTCCATCTCTCTCTTAACTTCAGTCTCTTTTTGACTTCCAACTTTTAATTCCTTTCCACTCCTAAGTTGAACAACTTTAATTTGTTCTTGTTCGATTATAAATATCTAAATTCAGTCCTTTCCACTCCTATGTCTTTAATCAACGTTACTTGGAAGTGTTCCTTGGGGTCTATTGCTTAGTGCGTTAGAAATTTTTCCCAATTGATTCTCAATCTTTTTTATTGCAGCACTTTGACTTTGTATTTGATTACCCATTTGTAGAACTACTTCTTTTGTAGACAACTTCTTTTCCTTAAATTATTGGTAGATAAAGCTAAGAGAATCGATAGTTTTTTGCTAGGTTCGCTTGTTTGTTCCCCCATTGATTTCCACCACCATAATTGTTCCAATTAAATTTTGGGTGGTTTTATAGAAGTTAGCTTGGGTTTATTAACAACCACATGTGAAGTTTCTACTGAGTGAGAATCATTCGTTTGTCCTAATAAATTTTCTTCACTTGCTTAAGGTATTTGGAAAAAATGCATAACATGATTATCTAACTTTTTAGATATCGCATCAACTTGAGACTAAGATGGTAAAAGCATCATTATCATGAATACTAGACACTCTTTTATGGTTTACCCTTTCTGAGGGCCATTTAAAATTATTGATGACTATTTCTTCATTTATGGCATGAGCTTCATCAAATGATTTTGACATCAGAGATCCTCTAGCGACAACATCGATTATGGATCTAAGGGATCCTAATAACCAATTATAAAATGTTAGAATAATTAACCAGTCAGGTAAAGCATGATGTGGACACTTTCTAAAGAGTTCCTTAAATCGTTCCCAAGCCCCATAGATTTACTCCCCTTCATACTGAATAAAAGAAGTAATATCATTTCTAAGCTTAGCAGTTTTTGAAGGAGGAAAGTATTTAGTCAGGAATTTTTTTGCCATATCTCCCCAAGTGTTAATAGATCCAGGTGCTAATGAGTTTAAACACATCTTAGCTTTATCCCTTAAGGAAAAATTAAAAAGTCTAAGTCTAATAACATCGTTTGATATGTCATAATATTTGAATGTAGCACAAAGTTCTAGAAAACTTGCATGATGTAAACTTGGATCCTTAGTTTGTGTTCCACCAAATTGATTATTTTGTACCATTTATATTATTGCAGGTCTAAGTTCAAATGAGTTAGCTGCTGCAATAAGGATTTGAATACTTAAGTGAAATTCATCTGCGAATTGCATAATCCCTTAAAAGCCTTTGTAAATTTTGATGATCATTTTCATTAGTAAACGTTTTGATGTTATTTTGTGATGTGTTTGCCATTTCTTGAAAATTATGAAGTTGTTCTTGCTTTTGAATTCTTTTTATATTTCATTCTAATTCAGAATCGTAGGGTGCTAAACTTTCAGATCTCAAATTCCACATACAAAAGGTAAAATTCAAATAAGAAGATAATAAAGCAATCCAAATAAAAAAAAAATTATATATTATTTTATTTTTTCAGTTTTTTTAATTTTTTTTATAATTTTTAGTTTTGGTAATTTAGTTTTCTTTTATAATTTTCAATTTATGTAATTTTTTTGTAATTTTTGAAAATTTCAAGTAAAAAATAATTTTTTTAGTAATAAAAAAATATAGTTTCAAAGAAATGTTCAAAAAAGACATTTCCTTTTTAAAGTTCTATTTTTTCGTTGTATCTCTAGCAACGACAAAAAAAACTTGACCCGACCTGGAATTACGTAGATATGTATGTTACTTGATATGCTAAAAACATGACCCAAATTACATTTAGTGGCTAATGAGAACAAATATAATATGAAAAAAAATTAATAAAATAATTTTCTCGCTGGGGTACTACGCAAGATTACGTATCGTTTCAAGTAATATAAAGTTCTCTTTAAAAACCCCAGTATCGATCCCACAGGGAAACGTATATGGAAAAAAATGAAATGAAATACAAGAATTTTAACTTTAAGAGAACTTTACTTAAGACTGTAACAACTAAATAAAGATGAAAGTCAAGTTTACTAATTTCTATAAAATGCAAGTAAAAGTAATTGTAATGACTTAAACAATATATAAAGAGAGACTTTCTCTTGCAAATAATTCATAATAAGTTTAAGATTTCAAAATTGTTTGGAAACTTAAATTTTGTATTGTGACAAATAGGTACATACTTATTATTTACTTCTTTCAAATTTTACAAAGAACATTGACTAAATTAAAGTTGGTGCCGACAGGCATAGTAGTGTTGGATAGGTTATAGTCTCTTACTCCAGGATTACCCGCTGTGCCGTCTCTATAAGACCTACCATTGACCCTTAATTCCAATCTCTAAGCCAAATTGATAAAAAAATATGCCTTGTCACTCTAGAAACATCAATTCTATGCCCATAAAGTTTTATCTCACTATTTATTTGCTCCCCATTCGGGTGATCACCACTACTCTTTCCAAGGTAGATTATTTTGCTTACAAGTTAAGAAATCTTAGCCCTCTTGGGTCTATAAGTTTCATTAAGAAATTTTAACAATTCAAGTGGCCAATTTGTAAAGTAAATGAAGATCTGCTAAAAATATCATCACAATTTTTAAGAATAAAAGAAGTTCTGAACTAAATCAAAATCACTAACTTAATTACTTCATATTGCAAGGAAAAATAGAGAGAAAAACTAAAAAAAACATGGGGATAACAAAAAAAAAACATATTTGTAAAACTGAAATTAGAAGTACAAAACTTAAAGACAAAAATACAAATACTTATCTTGACGGTTTCTTCAAACACTCTTTTGAAGTTCTCTGACTTCTCTGACTCCAACAACACTTGTAAGACTTACAAACTCTAGTAATTACAAAAACTCACATAGAAAACTTCTCACACACATAACACACTCGCACACTATATGACTTTAAAGATCCTACTCTCATAGCCTCTTAGAATTAATATATATATTTATAGAGCTTCAAAAAATGACCAAGAGTTTCTTCAGACATCTCTTCAAAATTTTGCCTCATTCAGTGAATCTTCTAGAAAATAACTGTGGCGCTTAGACCCCCAACTGTCGCGCCTAGGCGCCAGTTTGGCTGGTTTGCAGTTTTTCTTTAGTTTAACCAATTTTTCTCCTTTTTACTCTTAAAATTTCTTTCTTGCTTCTGCAACCAAAAACATAAAAATATCATTCATTAAAATATAATATCCTTAAAATTTGAGCATAAAATGTGCATAAAAAATAGGTAATTTTAAGGTGGATCAATGGTCTGGTCAAGTTTTGGCGCCGTTGCCGAAGAAGCAATGATAAGAACTTTAGGATAGTTTTAGTTAAACTTGTAAGACTTAGATTTGGAAATTAACATGTTATTATCTAATGTGTTTTTGTGTGTTTATCTTAAGAAAAGTCCAAAATACTTAAAATATTTTTGATATATGCCATATTAGTTAAGTCTATAAATTTGTATGCGTAAATCAGGAGCTCTCGACATTGAATTTTATGACCCAGATTTGGAGAGAACTTTTAGGAGGATTATGAATTAGAGAAGACTGAATGAATTTAATGTAAAAATGGCAGATCAACAATATAATGAATTTTCAAATTTGGATTATAATGATAGTAGTTCTGAAATAGTAAACCCCAAGAGAGTAGCCAATTTTTCAAGAAGATATGCTTGCTATTTTAACTTCTCAGGTTGGAGATATTGCGAGGAAGTTAGATCATTATGTAGCAAGTTATCCACAAGTGCCCTCAAATATTGAGGAAAATTTATTTGGATAATGGATCGAAACTAACTCTTTTGAAACTAGCAATGGGATATACAATCCTTATTCTGATTATTACAACCTAGGTTGGGAAAATCATTCAAACTTTAAAGGGAACAATAATTTTGGAGGAGAAAACTAATTTTGGGAAGATAATCAATTTAATCAGACATGTAATTGGAATAGTTAGAGTGATTTTAGCGATGAACTTTCTTTTCCTATTTATTTTAACTTTAACCCACAAAATATGGAGAAAGACTTAGTAGAAGAGGTTGTTATTCAAAAGCAGAGTGAGTTAGAAAATCTAGGGTGGCAATTAGGAATATGGAAAACCAACTGGAGTAGATTCATAATTGAATTAAAATTTATCCTCCAGAGAGTTTACTTAGTGACTCTGAGATAGACCTTAAGGAGAAGAACAATGAGCAACATAAAGTTATTAAATTAAGAATAAGAAGAGAATTGGAAGATATATGTTGAAAGAACATTAAGCTGAAAAATGAGTAGGAGATTGAAAGAACAAAGGAAGAAATTCCTAAGCATATAAAAAAACCTATTTCCTCAACCAAGATAAATATACAAAAACCACCTTAACTATTTCCTCAACTAAAGGGGAAGAATTGGATAACTTGAGACAAAAGAGTAAAGTAGTAGAACTTGATCCATAATCTGAATTACCTTAAACCCTAAACCCTAAGAGAATCCGATCCAAAATTTGCGAGATCATGAATTAACATATAGAGATCCATTCCTTATAAATTTTAAGCATGAAATTAATATGAAAATTTAGAAAACTAATTGAAGAATATTCGATCTAGAAATGAAAATAAAGAAATATAAGATGAATTAATCTGAAAAAGAAGGACTAAAAAAATATTAAAATTTGAGGATTTAGTAGGAATTACAAGATTTGTAAAAGATTGGGTGACTAATGAAGGATTACTAAAATAAAATTTTGATCTTGGTGGAATCCTTTGTCGGGCTGGAGACGTTAAACCAAGCGCTTCGTGGGATGCACACCATGGCTATCTTGGTTGGTGTGCTTGATAATGAAAGTGTGTTTTTGTTTATTTGTCAAACTCTGTTATTGACCAAAGGAAAATATGTTGAGATTTTTATACCTATTTTATACTGTTTTTTATGATATTATACTTTAAAGAAAGGTATTTTTGATGTTTTATTGTATGAATGATGAATTAGGGTCATTGGAGCAAAAAGGTGCAAAAAGGAGCAAATTTGGAGCGAAAAGGACCAAAATGTGAAGATTTGAACTAGGGCGCCGATGACGAGCCCAACAGAGCCGACGGTGAGATTTTCCTGAGACACCAGAATTAATTCACTTAGAAGGCCGGCCGATGATGCCCTAGAGCCGCCGACGATGAGCTCGGAGGTTATGTCCAACCAGGCTTTGGATGAGGACGAATTTTGGAGGGGTGCTTAGACAACTCTTGGGAAAGCTCATCCAAAACTTTAAAAGAAGAAAATTGGAGGGAGCCTAGAGGTTCTGAAGGTTAGAAAGGTTCCATTAGTGTTTGGTAGAAAGTCTAATTGTGAGGAATTCTTTGAGAGATTGTAAGAGTGGAGGGAAAGTGAGAGATTTCTTCCTCCTTTCCGTGAGGAATTCTTTGAGAGATTGTAAGAGTGGAGAGAAAGTGAGAGATTTCTTCCTCCTTGCCGCTTCGAAGAGGAATTCTGTGTACTGTAAAGAAAGGAAGAGATTCAGAGGAACTTCGAAGAGTTTACTTGGGGAGAATTTAGAGACAAGTTTATTTATTGTTTGTAGTTTGTATGACTTTGATATGAATTCCAAGTTTTGTTGTGTTTTCCCCATGAGATCTGAGTAGTTTTCTCTGTCTTTCCCCTTATCTTGAGATTTGTGAAATGAAGATTTGAATTGGTGAAACCATGAAAATGTTTAAGAAATTGTGATGATCTTTTCACTTCATTTTTATTTTACTTTCAATATGGCCAATTGATTTGTTAAAATATGTTAAATTTTACAACTAAAGTGAAGATTACATCCAAGATTCAAGGAGGTCAAAGCCCTTGGGAGTTGGGTGCAAATAAATAAGGAAATAAAATTATCGGGCGTAGAATTAGAGATTTTAGAGTGACAGAATAAAATCCCTAATTCAGTCCTATCGTTTAGGTGCTGAATTGTAGATGTTAGCCCTTAGGCGAGGGGAACGTGGGAGCTCTGAAGTGAGAGCCGATATCCTCCCAGCCTAGCCACAGATTTAGTAAACAAGCGTAGGATTAGTCAATGTTCTTTATTCCTGAACCAAAGGATAAAGAATAGGTATGCTTCTATTTGGCATAATAAAAATTGAACTGATTCACTTTATCCATTCAATATAATTTATTGACAAGGAGAAGGATGCTTTATTATATATTGAATATCACATTAAAACCTCTTTAGTTTATTTAGTTATTTAAGAGTTATTAAAAATTACATATTTATTTCAATTGCCTATTAGTGACAAATAAGCAAATTGAATTCCATTGTTACGATTAAATTATTACTTTTCTAAAATCTTAGTTTGTAGTCCTAATAATACTCCTTATGGGATCAATATCTAGGACTCCATTAGAGCCCTATATTATTTGAGTGATACATATACTTGTGTTGATACGTGTGACTTTAACATTATTGAATATTTTATACATCCATCTTTATCGAATCTATAACTGTTATTATGTTTTGGTACAGTTGCAGAGGAAGTAAATCTTTTTAGTAGCTGTATTAAATACTTATATTTTTAAGCATATATAAAGTCGCGGTCAAGTTTTTGGCGCCGTTGCCGGGGAGTAAACAAAAATTACAATTAGAGTAACGGGCAAATTAGGATTATTAGAAAATTTTTACTTAAAATGCAACTTATTTTCATATTTAGTTAACTATTTTACTCTGTACTGATTTCAAATTGTATGTGTAAATTCAGACCTGAAAATCTTATACCCTACGATTCAAAATTAGAATGCACTGTTAGAAAAATTAGAACNTTTTATTAAAGATTTCTCAAAAGTTACTAAACCTCTATGCCAACTTTTAGAAAAGGAAAAGAAATTTGAGTTCACTGAAGGCTGTTTAAATGCCTTTGAGTTATTAAAAGAAAAATTAATCATGACCCCTATTATAATTTCACTTAATTGGGAGAAACCATTTGAACTGATGTTTGATGCTAGTGATTATGCTATTGGAGTTGTCCTTGGACAAAGGTCTGAAAATANAGCAATTTGAATTCCATTGTTGCGATTAAGTATTGCTTTTCTAGAATCTTAGTTCGTAGCTTCTAATATTACATCTTTATCGAATCTATAGCTATTATTAATTTTTTTTTGTTGTTGCCGAGGAATTAAATCTTTTAGCAGCAATATTAGTTACTTCTATTTTTAAGCATATATAAAGTAGCTGTCAAGTTTTTGGCGTCGTTGTCGAGGAGTAAACAGAAATCATAATTAGAGTAACAGACAAATTAAGATTATTAGAAAATTTTTACTTGAATTGCAACTTATTTTCATATTTAGTTAACTGTTTTCTTTGTACTAATTTCAAATTGTATGCATAAATTTGGACCTGAAAATCTTATACCCTATGATTCAAAATTAAAACGCACTGTTAGAATAATTAGAAGGTTAAGAAGAGAACCTAGAAATTCTGATACAATGGAAAACAACATGAACAATCAAGGAATAGAAAATGAACACCAACCTAGACCCCTACGAGATTATGCAAATCCTACAACAGATGAAATTCAATTATCTATCCAAAATCCTGATGTAGCTGCTAATTCATTTGAGCTTAAACGTGCTATTATCCAAATGGTACAAAATAATTAATTCGGAGTTACACCAAATGAAGATCCTAATTTACACATCGCTAGTTTTTTAGAATTGTGTGCTACCTTTAAATATGATAGAGTTTAAGATGATACTGTTATACTTAGACTTTTTCCTTTTTCACTTAGGGATAAGGCTAAGATGTAGTTATATTTGTTAGCACCAGGATCTATTAAAACTTGGGGGCTTTCACAGAAATTTCTATCCAAATATTTCCCTCCATCCAAAACTGCTAAACTTAGAAATAACATAACATCAAAGGCTAAGATGTGGTTAAATTTGTTAGCACCAGGATCTATTAGAACTTCGGGAGAACTTTCATTTTTTCACTTAGGGATAAGGCTAAGATGTGGTTAAATTCGTTAGCAGCTGGATCTATTAGAATTTGGGGAGAACAAATTTCTATCCAAATATTTCCCTCCATCCAAAACTGCTAAACTTAGAAATGACATAACATCATTTGTCAGATTGATGGAGAGTCAATATATGAAGCTTGGGAGAGATTTAAGGATATTCTTAGGAAGTGCCCTCATCATTTATTACCAGATTGGTTGATAATTCAAACTTTTTATAATGGATTAGTGGGATAACTTAGATCGATTATAGATGCTGCGGCTGGTGGTTCTTTAATGTTAAAACCTTTTGATGAGGCTTATTCGTTAATAGAAGATAGGGCTACCAAAAATTTTCATTGGCCCTCTAAAAGGGTAAATCCTAAAAGAGTAGCTAGTATCCATGATTCTGATGCAATATTTATGTTAGCATCGCAGATTGCGACAATATCAAATAAATTAGATCATTATGGAATGAATTATTCTCCAACCCCTACTATGATGGAAGAGACAATTAGATCATTATGGGATGAATTATTCTCCAACAGCTCCTATGATGGAAGAGAATTCATCTCGGGCAATTTGTGGATGTTCAACCTTTATATGAGACTTTAAATGCTATTAATAGACCCAACAACCCTTGTTCAAACTATTATAACCCAAGTTGGAAGAATCATCCAAATTTTAATTGGAATAACAATTCTTTTACAAATCAACAATGGGCGAACAACCTAGTGAACCCGTTGGGAAATTCATCCAACCAAGGAAATGTTAATTATAATCCTTCTTATCCACCAGGATTTAACAGTAACACTCAATTTAAGGAAAAGAAGTTGTCTATGGAAGAGCTGATGTTAAACATAGTGAACCCATTAGGAAAATCATCCAACCAAGGAAATGTTAACTATAGACCTTCTTATCCTCCAGACAGTAACACTCAAATTAAGGAGAAGAAGTTGTCTATGGAAGAGCTGATATTAAACATGGGTCCACAATTGTGTAACACTCAAATTAAGGAAAGAAGTTATCTATGGAAGAGCTGATATTAAACATGGGTCAACAATTAGAAATTCATCCAACCAAGGAAATGTTAACTATAGACCTTCTTATCCTTCAAGATTTAACAGTGCACTCAAATTAAGGAAAAGAAGTTGTCAATGGAAGAGCTGATATTAAACATGGGTCAACAATTACAGAATCAAGGAAATCAATTACAAATTCATGAAATTACAAAATCAAGGAACTGCTATTAAGAATATTGAGAACCAATTAGGGCATATTGCTACTTTACTTAGTTACAAAATCAAGGAACTGCTATTAAGAATATTGAAAATCAATTAGGGCATATCGCTACTGCACATCAAGGAACTGCTATTAAGAATATTGAAAATCAATTAGGGCATATCGCTACTGCGCTTAGTGACCGAACATTAGATACTTTTCCTAGTACTGTGGAACCAAATCCTAAAGGTCAAGGAAAAGAACAAATCAAAGTGATACATTTATGAAGTGAAAAAGAATTGGAAACAAGAATATAGAAAGAAATGAAAACTGAAAAAGAGAAAGTGGATACAGAAAACAAAAAGGATCATGAATACCCAAAATTAGAATATCCACTTAAACCAATGAAAATTACTGTGGAGAAACCTCCACCACCGTTACCTCAAAGATTGAAGCAACACAAACAGAATAAACAATTTTCCAAGTTTTTTAGAAATTCTTAAGAAGTTAACAGTAAATATTCCCTTCGTAGAAGCTTTAGAGCAATGCCCAATTATGTGAAATTTATGAATGATATTCTGAACAAGAGAAGGAAGTTCACTGACAATGAAACTGTTGTTTTTAACGAAGAGTGTAGTGCAATTATTCAGAAAAAGCTTCCAAAAAAATTAAAAGATCCAGGTAGTTTCACTATACAATGTGCTATTGGTGAAAAGTGGAAGAGCTTTATGTGATTTGGGAGCCAGCAATAATCTTATGCCTCTATCAATTTTCAAAAGATTAGGATTAGGAGAAGTCTCACCTACTTCTTTAACTCTTTAATTAGCGGATCAAGTTACATATCCTAAGGGAGTTATAGAAGATGTGTTAGTAAAGGTTGATAAATTTATCTTTCTTGTGGATTTCATTGTCTTAGATATGGAGGAAGATAAAAATGTGTTAGTAAAAGTGGATAAATTTATCTTTTCTGTGGATTTCATTGTTTTAGATATGGAGGAAGATAAAGATACCTATCATTTTAGGGAGACCATTTTTAGCTACTGGAAAAGCTATGATAGATGTTCAAAAATTTGATAAATTTATCTTTCCTGTGGATTTGATTAT
The DNA here is from genome assembly GCA_002079205.1 of Phalaenopsis hybrid cultivar. Taxonomy (NCBI): domain Eukaryota; kingdom Viridiplantae; phylum Streptophyta; class Magnoliopsida; order Asparagales; family Orchidaceae; genus Phalaenopsis; species Phalaenopsis hybrid cultivar. The sequence goes on along the minus strand of JXCR01126296.1, from coordinate 102,664 downwards.
TTTAGATATGGAGGAAGATAAAGAAATATATAGAAGATGTGTTAGTAAAAGTGGATAAATTTATCTTTCTTGTGGATTTCATTATTTTAGATATGGAGGAAGATAAAGAAATACTTACAAATTTATCTTTTCTATGGATTTCATTGTTTTAGATATGGAGGAAGATAAAGAAATACCTATCGTAGGGAGACCATTTTTAGCTACTGGAAAAGCTATGATAGATGTTCAAAAAGGAGAATTAATAATGAGAGTTAACCTTTCCTGTGGATCTCATTATTTTAGATATGGAGGAAGATAAAGAAATACCTATCATTTTAGATTCTTATGGATTTCATTGTTTTAGATATGGAGGAAGATAAAGAAATACCTATCATTTTAGGGACCTTTCCCATGGATTTCATTGTTTTAGATATGGAGGAAGATAAGAAAATACCTATCATTTTAGGGAGATCTTTTTAGCTACTGGAAAAACTATGATAGATGTTCAAAAAGGAGAATTAACTATGAGAGTTAACAATCAAGAAGTAACTTTTAACATTACAAAATCTATGAAATACCCTGCTGTTGAAAGAGATAATGAATGTTTTAACATGGAAATTAGTGAACATCTATTTAATGAACATTTTAAAAAATATTTTGAAGAAAAGGAACAATTTGAAGATAGTGATGAAGTTATTTTGGATGAATTATAGAATAAAAAATTAGAGTATGTTAAGGAAAGATTTGAGATGCTGGATATTACAAAAAATTATGATAAGAATCTAGTTCCGTCAATTATAAAACCACCTGAACTTGAGTTTAAAATATTGCCTAGTCACTTGAAGTATATGCTTCTGAGCTACTCATCTACAGTACCTGTTATTCTATCTTCAAAATTAAATGATTTGCAAGAGCAAAGATTGTTAGATACATTAAAAAGATATAAGAAAGCTTTTGGTTGTACCTTAGCTGATATTAAGGGAATTAGTCCTTCGATATGTATGCACAGAATTATACTAGATGAACAATCTAAACCAAGAGTTGATCCACAAAGGAGATTAAACCCAATGATGAAAGAATTAGTCAAGAAAGAAATTTTGAAATGGTTGGACACTGAAATTATATATCCTATTTTGGATAGTGCTTAGGTAAGTCCAATTCATTGTGTTCATAAGAAAGAAGGGGTGACTACTGAAGCACNGAGGGGTGCATAAGCAACTCTTGGGAAAACTCATCCACATCTTTAAAGAGAAAATTTTGGCCAAAAATAGAGAGGCTTTTGGAGTTCTGGAGGTTAAAAAGGATCCATTAGTGCGTAGACAACTTGCTAGAGCGTATAACTGTGAGGAATTCTTCGTGAAAAGAGTGGAGGGAAAGTGAGAGATTTCTTCCTCCTTACTACTTTGAAGAGGAATTCTGTGTGTTGTGAAGAAAGGAAGAGATTCAGAGGAAGTTAGAGGAGTGTTCTTTGGGAGAAATTTAGAGATAAGTTATTTACTTGTTAAAGTTTTTATGGCTTTGATTTTATATATGAATTTTAAGTTGTGTTGTGCTTTCCCCATGAGTTCTGAGTAGTTTTCTCCTTCTTTCTCCTTGTCTCGGGATTTGTGAAATGGTGACTTGAATTGGTGAAGCCATGAAAATGTTTAAGAAATTGTGATGATCTTTTTCTTTGATCTTAATTTACTTTCAATATGGCCAATTGATTTGTTAAAATATGTTGAGTTTTACAAATAAAGTGAAGATTGCATCCAAGATTCAGGGAGTTCAAAGCCCTTGGAAGTTGGGTGGAAATAAATAGGGAAATACTACTATCGGGCGTAGAGATTCAGGGAGGTCAAAGCCCTTGGAAGTTGGGTGCAAATAAATAGAGAAATAATTTTACCGGGGCGTAGAATTATATTTTGAGTGACAGACTAAAATCCCCAATTCGGTCCTATCGTTTAGGTGCTGAAGTGTAGATGTTAGCCATCAGGTGTGACAGACTAAAATCCTCAATTTGGTCCTATCGTTTGGGTGTTGAAGTGTAGATGTTAGCCCTCAGGCCTGACAGACTAAAATCCCCAATTCGGTCCTATCGTTTGGGTGCTGATGTGTAGATGTTAGCCCGCAGAAGTTGGGTGCAAATAAATAGGGAAATATTATTATCGGGCGTAGAATTGTATTTTAGAGTGGGAAGTTGGGTGCAAATAAATAGGGAAATAATATTATCGGGCGTATAATTGGAGATTTTAGAGTGAGAGACTAAAATCCCCAATTCGGTCCTATTGTTTGGGTGCTGAAGTGTAGATGTTAGCCCTCAGATTTGGGTGCAAATAAATATGGAAATAAAATTATCGGGCGTAGAATTGGAGATTTTAGAGTGACAATTGGAAGTTGGGTGAAAATAAATAGGGAAATAAAATTATCAGGCGTAGAATTGGAGATTTTAGAGTGACAGAAAAATCCCCAATTTGGTCCTATCGTTTGGGTGCTGAAGTGTAGATGTTAGCCCTCAGGCGAGGAAATAAATAGGAAAATAAAATTATCGGGTGTTGAATTGGAGATTTTAGAGTGACAGACTAAAATCTCTAATTCGGTCCTATCGTTTGGGTGCTGATGTGTAGATGTTAGCCCTCAAGTGAGGGGAACGTGAAAGCTCCAAAGTGAGAGTCGGTATCCTCCCAGCCTAGGAAATAAAATTATCGGGCGTAGAATTGGAGATTTTAGAGTGACAGACTAAAATCCTCAATTGAAATAGGGAAATAAAATTATCGGGCTTAGAATTGGAGATTTTAGAGTGATAGACTAAAATCCCCAATTCAATCCTATTGTTTGGGTGTTGAAGTGTAGATGTTAGCCCTCAGGTGAGGGGAACGTGAGAGCTCCAAAGTGAGAGCCATTATCGGGCGTAGAATTGGAGATTTTAGAGTGACAGACTAAAATCCTCAATTCGGTCCCATTTTTGGGTGCTGAAGTGTAGATGTTAGCCCTCAGGTGAGAGGAACGTGGGAGCTCCGAAGTGAGAGCCGGTATCCTCCCAGCCTAGCCGCAGATTCAGTAAAAAAGCGAATGTAAAATCCCCAATTCAATCCTATCGTTTGGGTGCTGATGTGTAGATGTTAGCCCTCAGGTGAGGGGAACGTGTTTTGGTCCTATCGTTTGGGTGCTGATGTGTAGATGTTAGCCCTCAGGTGAGGGGAACGTGGGAGATCCTATCGTTTGGGTGTTGAAGTGTAGATGTTAGCCCTCAGGTGAGGGGAACGTGGGAGCTCCATGGGTGTTGAAGTGTAGATGTTAGCCCTCAAGCGAGGGGAACGTGGGAGCTCCGAAGTGAGAGGTGGTATCCTCCCAGCCTAGCCGCAGAATCAGTAACCAAGCATAGGATTAGTCAATGTTCTTTAAGCCTGGACCAAAGGGTAAAGATNAAAAAGGAGAATTAACTATGAGAGTTAACAATCAAGAAGTGACTTTTAACATTACAAAATCTATGAAATACCGTGCTGTTGAAAGAGATAATGAATATTTTTGCATGAAAATTAGTGAACATTTATTGAATGAACATTTTAAAGAACATTTTGAGGATAAAGAACAATTTTAAGATAGCGATGAAGTTGAGATGCTGGATATTACAAAAAATGCTTATAAGAATCTAGTTCCGTCAATCNCCAAGCAAACCCACATGAAATTTCGCTCTGATTTTGCCTCAGCAGCACTTCTTCCCGCACCTTTCCTCTTAGACTGCTTACCTTTTTCATTCCCCCCTCTCCTGTTAACTGGATCGTCCCTGCAATGCTCACAGCCCACAGCATCCATTGAAGAAGATCGGATTTTAATTAGAATCCGACTCAGCTCAGCCGTACTTTTACTGTAGTGATTGCAAGCCTTCTTATCTTTATCCCCATCACCGCCAGACTCATCAAGAACCGATTTTGGGGATCCCACCGAAATCCGGTTCTGAGCTTTACGAGGGTTTGGAGCCTTCTTATTCATCTTCTTCCCCATCAGTACTTATCAATAAATGCAACAAATTGAAAGAAAACAAAAAACTTGCAGTATAATCTTCAGCAGACAAGAATCAAACAAAAAAGGAACCGATTTTCACAGGAGGAAAGAAGTCAAAAGAACAATATCAGAATCATTTAAGCTGTTCAAGCCTGGATTTGCGAAACCTATTTCAGCAATCCCTATTGAAGGATAACCAGATCATAGCTTTTCCTGAAATCTGGACAGATCTCACTCCAAGGCAGGCAATCAAAACCGAATGCGTAGATTTCAATCCCAGATGGATTGATTATTGCAAAGATTGAACAAATTAGATGAAAGAGCAGGAGCTCGAGTATTCTTTTACCTGATCCGATGGGAACCAGGTATAGAAAGGAGAGAAAAGCTCCGAAATCCGGTGGCCTGCCGAGGGTTTATCTTCCAAAGGTCGTGCAATAACTTCTCTCGGCCGGGGACTCTTGATTGGAGATAGATTTGACTTCAGGAATATAATGCTTGAATTATGCAGGCTATTTTAATTTTCAAACTTTCAACCTAAAGATTTTAAATTAAGAATATTATCTATATATTATATATTTGGGAATTTGAAATTAAATTCCATTTGTATTTATAAAAATATATTTTATCTTAAAATTTTAAATATCAACATGATCCTATTTTTATGTTTGCATTAAATTAAGTACCTTAAAAAATAATCAAATATTTAAGTCAAAGGGCTGATTTTGTTTTTTTTAAATAGGAATTATATGATTATTGCCTTAAAAAAAAATTTATAATAGGAAAGTACGAGATTTATAGTATAGGTTCATACAAAAATTCATCAAATGCCCGTATAAAGTAAAGATTTTATAGGAGACCTAAGGGTACTTTTTAATATAAATCTCGAATAAGGGAAAAAAGACGCATCGACTAATCTCATGAAAATGGTCCCACTAGTGTAGTATATAAGTTCGTGATGAAAGCTAAAGGATTTTAAAGGCATTGGAGTTATTTTCAAGAGACAGTCTTAGAGTATATTCGATCAATCTATTTTAGAAGAGTAGGCAAGAACTAAAATGTTTAGTATAATTATGGGGTGGATAAGAATTTTCGGTCTATCAATGATCCTATGTGTCAATGTTATTGTTAGGCAATATATTGGCATAGATGTTGGTATCAATGCCATTGAAGTGCATCAACCTTGTATTAAATAACATATATCAACAAAATGCATCAATGTTATTGGGAATAGGGAGAGTCAAATGAGTGCATCAATTTTATAGGCATTGGTGGCTAATAAAGTTGTCGGGTATTATTTATTAGAAAATTGAAAACAAGTGACAATAATCAGGGGACTATAGTTAGTGATAATTTTTAAATATTGTAGGCAATAATTTTTAGTGATGGTTAGGAGATAGTTTTTAATCAATTTTATATCCCCCATTTTCCCTTTGTTTTCATTCCATTAAATAGTAATCTTACAATTTATTTTAAGTATGAAATATTCTGTATAATCTATTTTAGCTAATTTAATAATGCATATTCATAATCTAAATATTTAGCTAACAGAGAAATAAATCAGAATAAAGAAATTGGAAATAATTTAAATAAGGAAGCTTATAATTATAAAAAAAACTCATAATTTAGCTATTCGATTTCCGACCCTCCTGATTGAGAGTTATTTGACTATAAGATGTATGCAATACTTCTAATAACTGCTTTAATTTTTTAATTCGTTATTCATCTTGAATTAAGTGCAACACTAATAGAAAAGATATGCTATGAAATTTTTGAACATAAATTTAGGTTGAAAATTGGATTCAATATTTCCCAGGAAGTAACACTTATCTTTATAGGCATGGATGTCAAAAATTGACTCCGACAACTTAACCTGAACTCGACGAAATGAATTTAATTTCGGGTTGACCCAAATAATTTTTTAGTCAGATTAGGGTTAGAAACCTTGTTAGAAACCTTAACCTATTTAATTTTTCAGATCGGATTTGAGTTGCCTCATCATCTTAAAATTGACCTAAACCAACCCGCCAAATTGAATTTGACTCAAAATTGACTCGACAACCTATAATTCATCCAAAATTAGCCCAAAAGTGACGTGAAATTGACCCAAGAGCTAATATTTCTTTTTTAAACCAGTTAAATGTGTCGGGTTCAATTCAGCAGGTAGAAGACAGGTTCATTTCAAGTTAAACTTCTTAACCCGTTTAATATTTGAGTCGGGTTCAAGTCATCCAGTTTCAAGTCGTGTCAATTTAGGTTTAGACCATAACCTGACCCGCACACCAAATTTGACACCCAAATTTATATGTGGATGGACCAATATAGTAAATAGATAGATTGTCCACCCATATTTATGATTGAGCTTGTGTGGAATTTTACTCTATTGGAGTAAAGGCAAAAAATATATATTTTCCTATTATTGCTACTTGTTCTTGTTTGCTTTCATTGTAATCTTACCCATTCCATCACGCATTTCCTTATACATTGATTATTTAAGTAATTATAAAACATTGAGTACTACAAAATGAGATTGCCTAAGAGTTCCTAGTTTATGTTGGTTCTTTATGATTTATTTTTAATTGTTTAGTTCTAGCAAAATAATTTGATTTCTTGGGCGTGTAGCATATCAAATATCTAGGCCATACACTAAATATAAAAAATCTAAGAAAAAATATGCCATACTATTGTGCAATCAAAGTAAACAAAACAAAAAATAAGTGAATGGATAACAGAAATATACAGGGCTGTCAAAACTGCTCGTGTTCAACTCGTTAAGTAGTATGTGTTTGATTCGTTCGTTGAACAAACGAGCAAAACACGAACAATTTTTCGCGCTCGATATTAAACGAGCCGAACACGATGTTCGGCCAAAACACACACACGCACACATTTTTTAATGAGCCGAAACATTATATATATTATAATGAGTATTATTTTTAAATAATTTCATTGACTTCAAGGCTACAAAGATCTATAATCCAATAAAATTACTAATTTAAAATAGAATAAAAATATATTAAACTCTATTTAAATGAATATTTTAATATAAATAACAAGATTTAAATTTTGTTTTATCCTTAACATCTAACTGTTGTGTGATTAGAGTTGTCAAAATAGTTCATTGTTCATGAATAGCTCCTGTTAAGCTCGATAAGTAAGCGAACCAAACGCAAACAAATTTTTGAGCTCGATATATAAACAAGCCAAACATGAGCAATGATATTTTTTAATAAGCCGAGTCTGGACTCGCTCAAGCTCTGATCGTTTACACCTCTAACGACTGCATGCATGACTAGGGTTATCAAAATGGTTTTTTTGTTCACGAACAACTCGTGTTCGGCTTGCTAAACAAACGAACTGAACACAAACATGTTTTTTTTTTTTTGTTCGAAATATAAACGAGCCGAATAAGAACAATGATATTTTTTAACGAGCCGAACACCAGCTAAGCCCAGGCTCGCTCGTGTTCTGCTCGTTTACACCCCTATAAATATATAGAGAAATGTTAGTATGCTTGGGTATCTCTAACAAACCCAATAAGAGATGCTATGCTCTTATACAACCCAAACTAATTCATAAATTTTGCATGGGAAAATGGTTTCTTTTGATATTAACTTCTATTTATCCTTCTTAAGAAAATGTGTTGATTAGAATAGAACATATCACATCTTTAAAATGACCGCACATCATGAATATTTTATTTTAAATATAATAATATATTAAATTTAGCTTTTGAAAATCATTAAGATTGAAATTTACTTAAAAAAGACTGGTTTTATAACCAATTTAGACCAAAAGTAATAAACTTACAAAGAACCGTATATTGTATATTTATTTAATGGCTGAATCATTTGAATAAAAATTTGATTTAAGGGTTTAGGAGAAGGAGGAATAGAGAGTCAACAAGACAAAGAATTCGAAGGGAAAAATCCTTTATTCTTCTTTGGACCTTCTATTTATAGAGACATAATTGTACAATTATGGAAAAGAAGAGAACGATTATGGTAACCATCCTAAATGCAATTAATTTGTTAATTTAATATTGAATTTACGTTACAGTTTGACTGAAGTACAACAACTATCAATTGATGGGCACGTTGGGTTGGGTCGACCGAGGCAATCAGTTGTATGAAGTTCGATCCCATCAAGGGAACAGTCGGTCAACTAGTTTTGACTGACTGCCCCTATGAGAAGCTCGGGTAGCTGGGATCGCAAGCTAGGTATGTCGATTGAACCTATCAACGTTGTGTGCCGATAGACTCAACCGAGCAGTCGGTCGCCAGATGGGCTGGTTCAGATTATGCTCTTTGGTCTGAGACTTCAATTACTTGGTCATCATCCTCAGCCGCTCGAACCCTTTGAGATTCGTGCTGACAGTTGTGGTGCATACATATATAGTTCCCTGAGTTAGTGACTGCTATGATAATAATAGATAAAACATTAAACAATGTGGCACCAAATTCGAGAAATTAATTTATTAACCAAATTTTCTTTGGGCTTCATGCTGCCACCTCTTCTCAGATGATTGAGGGACAACATGGCTAGCAATATGAGCCAGGATGATATGGACGCTCAACTTATGGCTATGGCAGGCTTTCAGGTCCCCACCTTTATGACAACCATAAAGAGGAAAAAGGTTGTAAGGAAAGAGAAACGATTGAGACCCGAACCCATGTCAGCCAATCAAGTCGCCTCATCTGAGCAGACGCCGAAAAAGCCTTACTAGGAAACCCTGGCTCTTGGACCTAGCACATGCGTGATTATCGAGGGTTCGAAGGCTGGTGAAAGGAGGCTAAAGAAAACAACAGTTATCAAGTCTCCCCACTCACCACCTAGAAAGGTGGAAGAACCTTTTATGGAGGGAGATACAAAATTTTGAGAGCTCTTTCTATAATGAACATATTTTTAAGTACGAATTTCTTTTTGCGATCGTTAGCCAATTTTAATAATTTCTTGACATTATATTAAATGCAGATGAATTGGTTTGGTTAGAGGATCACGAAGATGGTGGACCATTGAAATATGTTTTTGAGTTTGCTCCCACTATTGCGGTTGGGGCATAGGACATGATCGTCACACCTCTACCGTCAATCTATCTAAAGGGTATCAACCTCTCAATCCTTGGCCTATGATTAGTCCCATTCTTTTGACCTTGCTTGACCACTTCAGTGGTTCCTAGCAGGAGCAGTTTGAGTGGTGGCAGCTTTCCTTCAAATTTACAGAGCGACGAACAAACGTAGCCAAAACTTTGACAGGGGAGGTTGGTCCTTATGAGGGAGCAATTAGAGGTTCTACTGAAGATCCTATGTAGGAATTGTAGGCCCGTATAGTAACCACAAATTTAGAGGTGACGACACTTTGATAGGAGGATGTCACTTTGCAAAGCAGGCTAACGGGTATGATGTGTGAACTAGGGACCCTATGTGAATTGACTGTTATGAGCAGGCTCCAGTGCTACATTGACCAACTAGAATAAATTAGACTATGCAGAGAGTTGGTCCTTCGAAGGTTACTTTAGAAGGTATGCCTCGACTGAAAACTCGAAAGGCCCATTTATTGAATACTTCAATCAAGATCTGTAATAATGCTATTTGCAATAAAATAATATTTAAATAAATATAAATGGATGTTTGGTGTGACACTTATCATTATGTTAAGCTTCAATTTCCAGGCTCGCCTTAGAAATACAACACAGGGTCACTGCTTTATACTTTTGCACTTCTTCTTTCTATGAGATTTTCTTTGATTTCTCGTGTCTGTGATCTTCTAATGGCGCCGAAGTTCTCTCCCACTCTTTTTCAACACCTACCTAGTCACTGATGCGTTCGTTCAGATGATGGAAGACATGAAGGAGATGTAAGGAGCATATGTTTTTTGTAAAAGCATTGTCCCTTGGCGGCTCTGAGAGTCGGATCGGCCGACTGATAGCTTTAACCTAGATTTGGTCTTCTATAGAGAACATTTTAAAAATAGGTTTCTTCCGCCACTCTCCCCTGAGCCATGGAGCATTTCCAACAGGTATGGAGTCATTCCAGCATAGGTTCTCCAGAACTCTATGACCGATTTTTGTGCAGATAATATAATTTTATGCGTTTATAGTGCTACTTCTAGTGATATGTGTAATAATAATTTTAAAATATATTTTCTAATTATTGATTTCAAAAATTTAATAGGATAAAAAAACAAGTGCACATATCATTCAAGTGATATAGAATTTTATTTTAGTCTCAAGTATCGATCCCATGAGAAGGAAAAACTCTTTTTTTTAGACTTAGTAAAACTCTACTTAAACTGCATGTAACTTATCTAGGAATTAAGATTTATATGTGTAAAAATAAGTAATTATACCTACTAATTATATTTCAAAACTTAAAGAAAATGCTAAGTGTTTTTAAACTAGCTTTACATAGAAGAGTTAAATTATATGGAAGTCCCTCCCTTTGCAATAAGATCATAATCGGTGTAGGAATCAAACATTTATAAATTTAAATGTAGTTTTGTGAAAAATAAGAGCATTCATATTCTTTACCTGCTTGTGAGTGCATAAAAGAACATTGACTAACTTAAAATTAAGTTCCTAAATTATTGGCTATGCTGGGTAGATTCAAGCCTGTTGATCCCGTACCTAATGCTTATGCACATAATAAAAAATATTGAAAACCAATTGGGACATATCGCTACTGCGCTTAGTAACCGAACATTAGGAACTTTTCCTAGTACCGTGGAACTAAATCCTAAAAATCAAGGAAAAGAACAAATCAAAGCGTTACAATTACGAAGTGGAAAAGAATTGGAAACAAGAGTGCAAAAAGAAACATAAACTGAAAAAGAGAAAGTAGATACCGAAAAAGAAAAGGATCATGAATACCCAGATTTAGAGTATCCATTTATTCCAATGAAAATTACTGTGGAGAAACCTCTACCACCGTTTCCTCAAAGATTTAAGCAACACAAACAAAATATATAATTTTCCAAATTTTTAGAAATTCTTAAGAAGTTAACAGTAAATATTCCCTTTGTAGAAGCTTTAGAGCAAATGCCCAATTATGTGAAATTTATTAAAGATATTCTGAACAAGAAAAGGAAGTTCACAAATAATGAAACTGTTGCACTTAGCAAAGAGTGTAGTGCAATTATTTAGAAAATGCTTTCTGAAAAACTAAAAGAACCTGGCAGTTTCACTATACGATGTGCTATTGAAAAATTTTATGGAAGAGCTTTATGTGATTTAGGAGCCAACATTAATCTTATGCCTCTATCAATTTTCAAAAGATTAGGATTCAGATAAGTCTCACCTACTTCTGTAACTCTACATTTAGCGGNTATAGACCTTCTTATCCTCCAGGATTTAACAGTAACACTCAAATTAAGGAAAAGAAGATATCTATGGAAGAGTTAATATTAAACATGGGTCAACAATTGCAGAATCAAGGAAATCAATTACAAAATCAAGGAACTGCTATTAAGAATATTGAAAACCAATTCGGACATATCGCTACTGCGCTTAGTAACCGAACATTAGGAACTTTTCCTAGTATTGTGGAACCAAATCCTAAATATCAAGGAAAAGAACAAATCAAAGCGATACAATTACAAAGTGGAAAAAAATTAGAGACAAGCGTGCAAAAAGAAAAAAAAATGAATNCTCCAAGATTTAACAGTAATACTCAAATTAAGGAGAAGAAGTTGTCTATGGAAGAGCTGATATTAAACATGGACCAATAATTGCAGAATCAAAGAAATCAATTACAAAATATAGGGACTGCTATTAAGCATATTGAAAACCAATTGGGACAATTACAAATTCAAGGAAATCAATTACAAAATCAAGGTACTGCTATTAAGAATATTGAAAATCAATTAGGGTTCGCTACTGCACTTAGTAACCGAACATTAGGAACTTTTCCTAGTACTGTGGAACCAAATCCTGAAGACCAAGGAAAAGAACAAATCAAAGCAATATAATTACAAAGTGGAAAAGAATTAGAAACAAGGGTGCAAAAAGAAATAGAAACTGGAAAAGAGAAAGTAGATACCGAAAAAGAGAAGGGTCATGAGTACTCAGATTTAGAGTATCCATTTAAACCAATGAAAATTACTGTGGAGAAACCTCCACCATCGTTTCCTCAAAGATTTAAGTAACACAAACAGAATAAACNACATTAGGAACTTTTCCTAGTACTGTGGAACCAAATCCTAAAGATCAAGGAAAAGAACAAACCAAAATGATAAAATTGCGAAGTGGAAAAGAATTAGAAATAAGAGTACAGAAAGAAATGGAAACTGAAAAAGAGAAAGTGGATACAGAAAAAGAAAAGAATCATGAGTATGCAGATTTAAAATATCCACTTACACTAATGAAAATTATTGTGGAGAAACCTCCACCACCGTTTCCTCAAAGATTGAAGCAACAAAAATAGAATAAAAAATTTTCTAAGTTTTTAGAAATTCTTAAGAAATTAACGGTAATATTCTCTTCGTAGAAGCTTTAGAGCAAAAACCCAATTATGTGAAATTTATAAAAGATATTCTGAACAAAAAAAGAAAGTTCATTGATTACAAAATTGTTGCACTTAGCAAAGAGTGAAGTGCAATTATTCAGAAAAAGTTTCTTGAAAAATTAAAAGATCCTCGTAGTCTCACTATACCATGTGCTATCGGTGAAAAATTTTATGGAAGAGCTTTATGTGATTTTGGAGCCAACATTAATCTTATGCCTCTATTAATTTTCAAAAGATTAGGATTAAGAGATGTTTCACCTACTTCTGTAACTCTTCAGTTAGTGAATCGTTCAGTTACATATTTTAAGGGAGTTATAGAAGATGTGCTAGTAAAAGTTGATAATTTTTTCTTTCCTGTGGATTTCATTGTTTTAGATATGGAGGAAGATAAAGAAATACTTATCATTTTAGGGAGACCATTTTTATCTACTGGAAAAACTATGATAGATGTTCAAAAAGGAGAATTAACGATGAGAGTTAACGATCAAAAAGTGACTTTTAACATTATGAAATCTATGAAATACTCTGCTGTTGAAAGATATAATGAAAGTTTTCACATGGAAATTAGTGAACATCTATTGAATGAACATTTTGAAGAGAAAAAACAATTTGAAGAAAGTGATGAAGTTATTTTGGACGAATTAGAAAATGAAGAATTAGATTATGTTCAAGAAAGATTTGAGATGCTGAATATTACATAAAATGTTGATAAGAATCTAGTTCCGTCAATTATAAAACCACCTGAAATTGAGTTGAAAATATTGCTTAGCCACTTAAAGTATGTCTTTCTGGGAGACTCATCTACATTACCCTTTTATTATATCTTCAAAATTAAATGATTTGCAAGAGCAAAGACTTTTAGATACATTAAAAAGATATTAGAAAGCTTTTGGTTGGATCTTAGCTGATATTAAGGGAATCAGTCCTTTGATATGTATGCACAGAATTATATTAGATGAATAATATAAACCAAGAGTTGATCCACAGACGAGATTAAATCCAATGATGAAAGAAGTAGTTAAGAAGGAATGGTTAGACACTGGAATTATATATCCTATTTCAGATAGTGCGTGGGTAAGTCCAATTCATTGTGCTTAGACACTGGAATTATATATCATATTTCAGATAGTGCATGGGTAAGTCCAATTCATTGTGTTCGTAAAAACTGGAATTATATATCCTATTTCAGATAGTGCATGGGTAAGTCCAATTCATTGTGTTCCTAAGAAAGGAGGAGTGGCTGTTGAAACAAAAGAAAATAATGACATTAATACCTATCAGACAAGTTATTGGGTGACGTATTTGCATTGATTATAGAAAATTAAACACTCCCCCCAGGAAAGATCACTTCCCTTTATCCTTTTTAGACCAAATAGTAGATCGACTTGCTGGGCACAAATATCTTTATTTTTTAGATGGATATATCGGTTACCATCAAATTTCTATTGCTCCTGAGGATCAAGAAAATACAACATTTATTAGTCCTTTTGGAACTTTTGCTTTTCAAAGAATGCTTTTTGGATTTTATAATGCACCTGCAACATTTCAGAGATGTATGATTTCTATCTTTAGTAAGTTAATTGATGATAAATTGGAAGTATTTATGGATGATTTCTCTGTATTTGGAACATCATTTGATGCATGCTTAAATTACCTTGAAAAAGGTATTTGGAACATCATTTGAGCATGCTTAAATTATCTTGGATGATTTCTCTGTATTTGGAACATCATTTGACGCATACTTAAATTACCTTGAAAAAGTTTTAGTCCAAAGATGTATGATGTCTATATTTAGTAAGTTAATTGATGATGGATTAGAAGTGTTTATGGATTTCTGTATTTGGAACATCATTTGACGCATGCTTAATTTATCTTGAAAAAGTTTTAGAGTTATGTGTAATGCACCTGCAACATTCCATAGATGTATGATGCCCATATTTAGTAAGTTAATTGATGATGGATTAGAAGTATTTATGGATGATTTCTACCTGCAACATTCCAGAGATGTATGATGTCTATATTTAGTAAGTTAATTAATGATGGATTAGAAGTATTTATGGATGATTTCTCTAATATTTAGTAAGTTAATTGATGATGGATTGGAAGTCTTTATGGATGATTTCTCTATATTTGGAATGTTAATTGATGATGGATTGGAAGTATTAATGGATGATTTCTCTGTATTTGGAACATCATTTGACATGATGGATTGGAAGTATTTATGGATGATTTTTCTGTATTTTGAACATCATTTGACGCATGCTTAGAAAGTGTTTATGGATGATTTCTCTGTATTTGGAACATCATTTGACGCATGCTTAAATTATCTTAAGTATTTATGGATGATTTCTCTGTATTTGGAACATCATTTGAAGCATGCTTAAATTATCTTACGTATTTGGAACATCATTTGAGCATGCTTAAATTATCTTGGATGATTTCTCTGTATTTGGAACATCATTTGACGCATACTTAAATTACCTTGAAAAAGTTTTAGTCCAAAGATGTATGATGTCTATATTTAGTAAGTTAATTGATGATGGATTAGAAGTGTTTATGGATTTTTCTCTGTATTTGGAACATCATTTGACGCATGCTTAAATTATCTTGAAAAAGTTTTAGAGTAATGANTGTGGGATCGATATCTAGGACTCCATTAGAGCCCTATAATACTTGAGCGATACGTATACTTGCGTTGATAAGGGTGACTTTATAATTATTGAATATTTATTACGTCCATATTTATTTTAATTTTTTATTTTATATAAAAAGTCGTTGTCAAGTTTTTGGCGCCGTTGTCGGGGAGTGATTGAGTGAGTGAATCAAATCACAATCAGAGTAACGGACAAATTAGGATTATTAGAAAAGTTTTACTTGAATTGCAACTTACTTTTATATTTAGTTAATTATATTACTGAGTACTGATTTCAAATTGTATGCGTAAATTTGGGCCTAAAAATCTTATACGTGTAATGATTTCAAATTGTATGCGTAAATTTGGACATGAAAATCTTATACCCTACGATTCGACACACTATTAGAAAAATTAGAAGATTGAGAAGAGAACCTAGAAATTCTGATACAATGGAAAATTTAGAAGGATTAGAAGATTAAGAAGAGAACCTAAAAATTCTGATACAATGGAAAACAACATGAGCAATGTATGCGTAAATTTGGACCTGAAAATCTTATACCCTATGATTCGGAATTAGAACACACTGTTAGAAAGTTAGAAAACTAAGAAAAGAACCTAGAAATCCTGACACAATGGAAAACAATGTGAACAATCAAAGCGTAAATTTGGACCTGAAAATCTTATACCCTACGATTCAAAATTAGAACGCACTATTAGAAGGATTGGATTAAGAAGAGAACCTAGAAATTCTGATACAATGGAAAACAACCTGAACAATCAAGGAATAAAGAATGAACACCAACCTAGACCCTTAAGAGATTATGTAAATCCTACAATACATCAAGGAATAGATAATGAACACCAACCTAGACCCCTATGAGATTATGCAAATCCTACAGTAGATGAAATTCACTTATCTATCCAAAATCCTGATGTAGCTGCTAATTCATTTGAGCTTAAACTTGCTATTATCAAGGAATAGAGAATGAACACCAACCTAGTCCCCTAAGAGATTATGCAAGTCCTACAGCAGATGAAATTCACTTATTCTATCTAAATTTTGATGTAGCTGCTAATTCATTTGAGCTTAAACCTGCTATTATCCAAATGGTACAAAATAATCTATTCGGAGGTACACCAAATGAAGATTCGAACTTACACCTCGCTAGTTTTTTAGAAATGTGTGCTACTTTTAAATATGACAGAGTCTCAAACGATGACGTGAGACTTAGAATTTTTCCTTTTTCACTGAGGGATAAGGCTAAGATGTGGTTAAATTTGTTAAACTGGGATCTATTATAACTTGTAGAGAACTTTCACAGAAATTTCTATCCAAATATTTCCCTCCTTCCAAAACTGCTAAACATAGAAATGACATAACATCGTTCTGTTAGATTGATGGAGAGTCAATATATGAAGCTTGAGAGAGATTTAAGATAACATCATTTTGTCAGATTGATGGAGAGTCAATATATGAAGCTTGGGAGAGATTTAAATATACATCGTTCTGTCAGATTGATGGAGAGTTAATATATGAAGCTTAGGAGAGATTTAAAGATCTTCTTAAATGCCCTCATCATTCGTTACCAGACTGGTTAATAATTCAAACCTTTTATAATGGATTAGTGATTAGATTGATGGAGAGTCAATATATGAAGCTTGAGAGAGATTTAAAGATCTTCTTAGGAAATATGTCAAATTGATGGAGAGTCAATATATGAAGCTTGGGAGAGATTTAAAGATCTTATTAGGAAATGTTAATTTATGGAGAGTCAATATATGAAGCTTGAGAGAGATTTAAAGATCTTCTTAGGAAATGTCCTCTTCGTTACCAGATTGGTTGATAATTCAAACTTTTTATAATGGATTAGTGGGATCTCTTAGATTGATGATAGATGCTCGTTACCAGATTGGTTGATAATTCAAACTTTTTATAATGGATTAGTGGGATCTCTTAGATCAAGAGTCAATATATGAAGCTTGGGAGAGATTTAAAGATCTTCTTAGGAAGTGCCCTCATCACTCGAGAGTCGATATATGAAGCTTGGGAAAGATTTAAAGATCTTTTTAGGAAGTGCCCTCATCATTTGTCCCAGATTGGTTGATAATTTAAACTTTTTACAATGGATTAGTGGATCTCTTAGATCGATTATAGATTGGTTGATAATTCAAACTTTTTATAATGGATTAGTGGGATCACTTAGATCGATTATAGATATGGTTAATAATTCAAACTTTTTATAATGGATTAGTGGGATCTCTTAGATCTATTATAGATGCTATTGGTTGATAATTCAAACTTTATATAATGGATTAGTGGGATCTCTTAGATCGATTATAGATGTTGTGTTGATAATTCAAACTTTTTATAATGGATTAGTGGGATCACTTAGATCGATTATAGATGATGTTTTGGTTGATAATTCAAACTTTTTATAATGGATTAGTGGGATCACTTAGATCGATTGTAGATGTTGCGGCTGGTGGTTCTTTAATGTCAAAACCTTTTGATGAGGCTTATTCATTAATAGAAGAGATGGCTGCCAACTGGTGGTTCTTTAATGTCAAAACCTTTTGATGAGGCTTATTCGTTAATAGAAGAGATGACTACCATTCAAACTTTTTATAATGGACTAGTGGGATCACTTAGATCAATTATAGATGTTGTGGCTGGTTTCTTTATAATAGATTAGTGGGATCTCTTAGATCGATTATTGATGTTGTAGCTGGTGGTTCTTTATGTCAAAACCTTTTGATGAGGCTTATTCATTAATAGAAGAGATGGCTACCAACAATTTTCAATAGCCCTCTTAGCGAGTAAATCCTAAAAGAGTAGATAGTATCTCCATGATTCTGATGCAATATCTATGTTAGCTTTGCAGATTGCTGCAATATCAAAGAAATTAGATCATTATGGGATGAATTATTCTCCAACACCTCCTATGATGGAAGAGAATTCATCTGGGCAATTTGTAGATGTTCAACCTTCATGTGAGACCTTAAATGTTATTAATAGACCCAACAATCCTTATTCGAATTATTATAACCCAGGTTGGAAGAGTCATCCAAATTTTAATTGGAATAACAATTCCGCTACAAATCAACAATGGGAAAATAACTCAATGAACCCATTAGGAAAATCATCCAACCAAGGAAATATTAACTATAGATCTTCTTATCCTCTAGGATTTAACAATAAAACTCAAATTAAGGAGAAGAAGTTGTCTATGGAAGAGCTGATATTAAACATGGGTCAACAATTGCAAAATCAAGGAAATCAATTACAAATTCAAGGAAATCAATTACAAATTCAAGGAAATCAATTACAAAATCAAGGAACTGCTATTAAGAATATTGAAAAATTAATTAGGGCATATCACTACTGCGCTTAGTAACTGAACATTAGGAACTTTTCCTAGTACTGTGGAACCAAATCCTAAAGATCAAGGAAAAGAACAAATCAAAGCGATGCAATTACGAAGTGGAAAAGAATTGGAAACAATGGTGCAAAAAGAAATAGAAACTGAAAAAGAGAAAGTAGATACCGAAAAAGAGAGGATCATGAATACCCAAATTTAGAGTATCCATTTACACCAATGAAAATTACTGTGGAAAAACCTCCACCTGAATACCCAGATTTAGAGTATCCATTTACACCAATGAAAATTACTGTGGAGAAACCTCCCCAAAGAAAGAAAAGGATCATGAATACCCAGATTTAGAATATCCACTTAAACCAATGAAAATTACTGTTGAGAAACCTCCACCACCGTTTCTTCAAATATTGAAGCAACACAAACAGAATAAACAATTTCCTTTTTAAAAATTCTTAAGAAGTTAACAGTAAATATTCCCTTCGTAGAAGCTTTAGAGCAAATGCCCAATTATGTGAAATTTATGAAAGATATACTGATATTCCCTTCGTAGAAGCTTTAGAGCAAATGCCTAATTATGTGAAATTTATGAAAGATATTTTGAGGAGAAACCTCCACCACTGTTTCCTCAAAGATTGAAGCAACACAAATAGAATAAATAATTTTCTAAATTTTTAAAAATTCTTAAGAAGTTAACAGTAAATATTCCCTTCGTAGAAGCTTTAGAGCAAATGCCCAATTATGTGAAATTTATGAAAGATATACTGATATTCCCTTCGTAGAAGCTTTAGAGCAAATGCCTAATTATGTGAAATTTATGAAAGATATTTTGATTCAAATAGAAGAAATAATTTTCTATGCTTTTATAAATTCTTAAGAAATTAATGGTAAATATTACAATTTTCCAAATTTTTAGAAATTCTTAAGAAGTTAACAGTGAATATTCCCTTCGTAGAGGCCTTAGAGCAAATGCCCAATTATGTGAAATTTATGAAAGATATTCTGAACAAGAAAAGAAAGTTTATGGATAATGAAACTAGTGCACTTAGCGAAGAGTGTAGTGCAATTATTCAGAAAAAGTTTCCTGAAAAATTAAAAGATCTAGGTAGTTTCACTATACCGTGTGCTGCACTTAGCGAAGAGTGTAGTGCAATTATTCAGAAAAAGCTTCCAGAAAAATTAAAAGATCCACTTAGCGAAGAGTGGTAGTGCAATTATTCAGAAAAAGCTTCCTGAAAAATTAAAAGATCCTGACAGTTTCACTATACCATGTTCTAGTGGTGAAAAATTTTATGAAAGAGCTTTATGTGATTTGGGAGCCAGCATTAATCTTATGCCTCTATCAATTTTAAAAAGATTAGGATTAGGAGAAGTCTCACCTACTTCTGTAACTCTACAGTTAGCAGATTGTTCAGTTACATATCCTCAGGGAGTTATAGAAGATGTGTTAGGAAAAGTGGATAAATTTATCTTTCGTGTGGATTTCATTGTTTTAAATATGGAGGATGATAAAGAAATACCTATTATTTTAGGGAGACCATTTTTAGCTACTCGAAAAGCTATGATAGATGTTCAAAAAAGAGAATTAACTATGAGAGTTAATGATCAAGAAGTGACTTTTAACATTGCGAAATCTATGAAATACCCTACTGTTGAAAGAGATAATGAATGTTTTCGCATGGAAATTATTGAACATCTACTGAACGAATATTTAAGAATATTTTGAAGACAAAGCATTTTGAAGGAGAAGAACATTTTTATAGAAAATGAACAATTTGAAAAGAGTGAGGAAGTTATTTTGGACAAATTAGAAAATGAAGAATTAGATTATGTTCAGGAAAGATTTGAGATGCTGGATATTATGGAAAATGCTGATAAAAATCTATTCCTATCAATTATAAAACCACCTGAACTTGAGTTAAAAATACTGCCTAGCCACTTGAAGTATGTATTTTTGGGAGACTCGTCTACATTACCTGTTATTATATCTTCATNAACTTTAAAAGACTATTTTGGCCGAAAATTGGAGAGCCTGGAGAAGGAGGGAAAGAATCTAGGGAGTAAAGGGAGTGCTAGAGAGAGTTCCTAGAGATTAGAAAGGTTCCAATATTTTAAGGAATTATTTGAGAGATTGTAAGAGTGGAGGGAAAGTGTGGTTAGATTGTGAGGAATTCTTTGAGAGATTGTAAGAGTGGAGGGAAAGTGAGAGATTTTTTTGTATAATTGTGAGGAATTCTTCGAGAAATTGTAAGAGTGGAGAGAAAGTGAGAGATTTCTTCTCCCTTGCTACTTTGAAGAGGAATTCTGTGTGTTGTAAAGAAAGGAAGAGATTCAGAGGAACTTCGAGGAGTGTGAGGAATTCTTTGAGAGATTGTAAGAGTAGAGGGAAAGTGAGAGATTTCTTCCTCCTTGCCGTGTGTTGTAAAGAAAGGAAGAGATTCAGAGGAACTTCGAGGAGTTTTGAATTCTTCGAGAGATTGTAAAAGTGGAGGGAAAGTGAGAGATTTCTTCCTCCTTGCCGCTTTAGAGGAATTCTGTGTGTTGTAAAGAAAGGAAGAGATTCAGAGGAACTTTGAGGAGTTTTTGAGGAATTCTGTGTGTTGTAAAGAAAGGAAGAGATTCAGAGGAACTTCGAGGAGTGTTCTTGAGGTGGTGAGGAATTATTCGAGAAATTGTGAGGAATTCTTCAAAAGATTGTAAGAGTGGAGGGAAAGTGAGAGATTTCTTCCTCCTTGCTGCTTCGAAGAGAATTCTGTGTGTTGTAAAGAAAGGAAGAGATTCAGAGGAACTTTGAGGAGTTTTCTTGGGGAGAGAGATTGTAAGAGTGGAGAGAAAGTGAGAGATTTCTTCCTCCTTGCTACTTCGAAGAGGAATTTGTGTGTTGTAAAGAAAGGAAGAGATTCAGAGGAACTTCGAGGAGTGTTCTTGGGGAGAAATTTAGAGGTAAGAGTGGAGGGAAAGTAAGAGATTTTTCCTCCTTTCTACTTCGAAGAAGAATTCCGTGCATGTAAAGAAAGGAAGAGATTCAGAGGAACTTCGAGGAGTGTTCTTGGGGAGAAATTTAGAGTGTGCTGTAAAGAAAGGAAGAGATTCAGAGGAACTTCGAGGAGTGTTCTTGGGGAGAAACTAAGTGCTGTAAAGAAAGGAAGAGATTCAGAGGAACTTCGAGGAGTTTTCTTGGGGAGAAATTATGATAAGTTATTTACTTGTTGTAGTTTGTATGACTTTGATTTTATATATGAATTCCTAGTTTTGCTATGTTTTTCTCATGAGATTTTCTCTGTCTTTCTCATTGTCTTGAGATTTGTGAAATGGTGATTTGAATTGGTGAAGCCATTAAAAGGTTTAAGAAATTGTGATTATCTTTTCANATATCCTATTTCAGATAGTGCTTGGGTAAGTCCAATTCATTGTGTTCCTAAGAAAGGAGGAGTGACTGTTGAGGCAAAAGAGAATAATGACTTAATACCTATCAGACAAATTATTGGGTGGCATATTTGCATTGATTATAGAAAATTAAACATTGCCACCAAAAAAGATCACTTCCCTTTACCCTTTTTAGACCAAATAGTAGATAGACTTACTGGGCACAAATATTTTTGTTTTTTAGATGGATATATTGGTTACCATCAAATTCCTATTTCTCTTGAGGATCAAGAAAAGACAACATTTACTGTCCTTTTGAAACTTTTGCTTTTCGAAGAATGCCTTTTGGATTATGTAATGCACCTGCAACATTCCAGAGATGTATGATGTCCATAATTAGTAAGTTAATTGATGATGTATTTGTAGAATTTATGGATGATTTCTCTATATTTGGAACATCATTTGACGCATGCTTAAATTGTCTTAAAAAAGTTTTGGAGTTATATAAAAGAATAGTTCTAAATTGGGAGAAATGTCAATTTATGGTTGCAGGAGGAATTTTGTTAGGGCATAAAAGTTTAAATTGGGAGAAATGTCAATTTATGGTTGCAGGAGGAATTGTGTTAGGGCATAAAATTTTAATGGGAGAAATGTCAATTTATGGTTGCAGGAGGAATTGTGTTAGGGCATAAAATTTCAAAAAATAGTATGGAAACAGACCTTGCAAAAATTCAAGTTATATCTAAACTAACACCTCCTACTAACGTAAGAGAGGTTAGGAGTTCTCTTGGACATGTTGGTTTTTACAAACGTTATATTAAAGATTTTTCAAAAATTACTAAACATCTATGCCAACTTTTAGAAAATGACAAGAAATTTGAAATTATTGAAAATTGTTTAAATGCCTTTGACTTATTAAAGAAAAAATTAATCACAGTCTCTATTATAGTTTCACCTAACTGAGAGAAATCATTTGAACTGATGTGTGATACTAGTGATTATGCTATTGGAGTTGCTAACTGGGAGAAACCATTTGAACTGATGTGTGATGCTAGTGATTATGCTATTGGAGCTGTGGCACCTAACTAGGAAAAACCATTTGAACTGATGTGTGATGCTAGTGATTATGCTATTGGAGCTGTCCTTGGGCAAATGTATGAAAAGATTTTTAAGGTTATATACTACGCTAGTAAAACTCTTAATGATGCACAAACAAACTATGCTGTTACTGAAAAAGAGTTACTGGCCATTGTGTATGTTTTAGATGAATTTAGATCTTATTTAATTGGGACTAAATGTGTTGTGCACACTGATCACTCTACTATTAAATATCTAATGCAAGAGAAGAATGACAAACCAAGGTTAATTAGATGGATTCTTTTGATGCAAGAATTTGATCTCGTGGTTATCAATAGAAAGGGAACTGATAATCAAATTGCTGATAATTTTTCAAGATTAGAAAACCATGAATTATCTGACACTGACAATGAAATAACAAACTGTTATCCTGGAACAACTTTATAATATTAATGAGTGGAAAATACCATGGTATGCTGATATTGTTAATTATATTGTAAGAGATATTTTGCCACCTATGCTGACACTGCAAANGTTGTGTTAGGAAATGTTGTGCTTATTTAATGTTTCAGTTTTATACTTATTTCAAAATTTCATTACCCAGAATTCCTCTAATGATTTATATGTGTTAGAAAGCTCCTAATATTATCAGGTGAAGTAAAAATTTGAGAAGGCCTGCAAAAATTTTAGAATGATGAAAATGCCTACAATGCTGAGGTATGATTTATATTTATAGTTTTTCTTTCCACCTGAATTATTTCATATTTAAAAGTTTAAGTTTGGGGGAGGGAAAATAAAGATTAACTATTAAATGTCCTCCATTTCAATATTTTCAAAAATTATTTATATGATTTCATGTAGTGAATTTAATTCAGGTAACTATATTTTTGTAACTATTTAAATATTATGGTAGATTTAAAGAAATGTTTTGTAATAAAATTTAATTTTGTAATTTAAGATATTTAGTATAAGAGAATAAGATTATAGTTAACTATTTAAAGCAAAGGAAACTATATTTTGATGTATTAAGAATCTGAAAATTCATTTGAGAAGAAAAGATTGGGGCTCAATGATGTAAAAATTATGAAATATTTACAGGGTAACGAAATGCTTTGAGTTTCAAATTTAGGGAAAGAAAAGTGAAGTTTAAAATCATTAAAGGCTATTCAGATATAGTAATCCTCACTTGAAAAAGGAAAAAAAAAAAAGGATTGAAAACAATCCCTGAAAAAGAAATGAAAAATATATAGGATTGAAAGCAATCCAAATGAAAAGGAGAAAAGAAAGAAAAAAAACTATGAAGTGAGGAGAAGCTTGAGGATATGCCTAATAAAAAATTGGCTTCACTGGACATACATAAATGGGAAAACTTAAATACATTACCGAACGTATATTTATGGAATAAGTGTGAAGTTCCTATCTTTTGGATATTCTAAGTGACTTAATATTGCAACATATAGTCATTCTTGAAATAAATAGAAGACTAGAACTCTTAAATTTGTGACTAGATACTGTTTTTAATGATATTGCACTTTAAAGAAAGTTATTTTTGATGTTTTGTTAAAGGAATGATAAATTAGGGTTATTGGATCAAAAAGATACAAAAAGGAGCGAATTTGGAGCAAAAAAGGACTAAAATGTGTAAATTTGAACTAGGTCGCCGACAGCGCCCTCAACCCCGCCGACAAAGAGTTTTTTCTGAGGCTACAGGACAAAATTCTGGCGGCGCNAGTGATATTTTGCCACCTATGCTGACACTGCAACAATAAAGGAAATTTACTCATGATGCGAAAGCATATTTTAAGGATGAGCCTTATTTATATAAAAAATGTAAGGATCTTATTATGAGGAGATGTGTACCTTATGAAGAAACTGAGATGATCATTTACACGAAATGAACCAGAGAATGTTCCTGTCTACCACTATTCCAATTTCGTCCCAACGAGAAACCAGATGAATGAGATTTACCAATATTTAACGGACCAAACTGACGACTGGGAAACAATAGAAAATGGGTATGTTAGTTTTTCCACAACACTCCTGAATCCCATTTCAAGAGATTGACACTTTTTCATTTCAGCGAAACTGTTATCGACAATGAAGATCAGTAAAGTTTCTAAAGAAAGTGCCATTTTAAATTACTGCATTCAAAGGGGACTGTCGATCGACATTGGATCTATAATTATGAAGTCAGTTTTGGGCTTGATCGTTCATGGATCAACTTATGGGCTTGGACACCCCTCCAAAATTTTCTCACTTTGCAGTCAGTTTCAAGTGTCCTATGAAAATTGGGAAAATGTACTGCTACCTTGGAAGCCTTTAGATCCAGCTGAGAGATTCCCAGTTTTTTTAAGATGAAAATGACATGACAATTATAGTAGATCAAGCATCTCAGAATCCATTGCTGCTAAGTATCTGGTAATCCTGCGCTGAATCAAGAAATTGGAAAAGGAGGTACAAAATGTCATGAATGTGATTAATAATATCTCCGATTTCTTCGATCATCTAGACTGGAGGATGAAGGAACATTTTAAACAATCTGGACATTTAGAAGATAGCTTGATACGACTGATGAGGAGGATGGAGTTAATAGAAGAGGATTCCACTGAAGAATTTCCATTCCGCCCCTTCTACAACCTCTTCATTCATGTGCAATCAATGGGTGATCTCAGAGGAGAATCGAGTATCGAGTCTGATGATTAGTAGATTTATATTTACTACCTATATGTCTATCTATGTATTTTGATTTGAATTTTGTATTTGCTTTGCTTTAGAATTATGCTTTTAGATCTCTGTATAGTTGAGACTGAGCATAGCATGTTTTGTTTTCACCATTTTGAGTGTTGTGGCTTGGATTGCGACGCTGAATTTATGTATTGAGGTTGAGAAATACCAAATTTAGGTGTGTTATATAAGGTATATTGTGCACCTTAGAATTTATATATAAATGTGATGTTTTGCATCACAATGCAAAACATCACATTTATATGTGCTAATTTCATCATTTAGTTACTTAAAATTATTTCTATAATGATTAAAAAGATGTTGTTAAGGCTTGGAATTGATCGAAATCACAAAAATCTGGAATTTGGACAAAATCAATAGAGCTCGCCGACGGAGCCAACGACAGGTTTTTCCCGAAACTAAAGTTCAAAATTCCAATAGAGCGCGCTGACGGTGCCATCGACTTCACCGACGGTGAGATCACAAAAAACACCTTTAACCGCAATTTTGACCAGTCAACCACCACTATTCATCATCCCCTTCCTCCTAAAAAAAACATTTTTTACCTAGGGCTTGAGAGATCTTGGATTGAGAGGTGATTTCAAGGCTTTTTTACACCGGATTTGATCATTTCTAGGTAAGAGATTCACTCCAAGCTAAAAATATTTGATTTTCACCATGGATTTCTTCCACATTGAGGAGATTCAAAAATTTTGAGAATGTGAAGAAAATTTGGGAAGAAATTCATGGATGTTAATGTCGAACTCTTTAAATTACCATTGGAAGCCATGATTTGTATATTTGAAGTAATTTTTGGAATTTTTCTATAATTTTATTAGATTGAAATGGCTCCTCGTCAAAAGAGAAGAGTTGAGTTCGATGAGTCTCGCTTTGTCAATGCGATGGCTCAAACAAAATTCACTTTCATATTCAAAGGAAAAAAGTGCATACAAGATCGTGTTTTTGAAAGTCCGGGAGGAGAAATCGAACAGGTTATTACGGAGTAGAGGTGTGAAAACTTTTGTTACACCACCAATAAAGTGGATGCAAATGTTGTGAAGGAGTTCTACGCCAATGTGATTTATTCTGATGACGGAATTGTTCAAGTGCGGCGATTCCCTGTTGAGTTTACTGCCGCTCGCATCAACACTTTTTATGAAATCTCAGACTCTTATAGCTGCCAATATGAATTCTTTAGTACGATGAGGCCCCCTCAATGATGTGATCAACTTTCTCACTGATGGGAAAGGAACATGGAAGATAAAGCAACGAGAACGGGTAAATGTGATCAACTTTCCTGATGGGAAAAGAACAGAAAGATTAAGCAACGAGAACAGGTAAATTTTTCTGCTTCCATGCTGAATGCCACCTCTAAGGCGTGACACTATTTCATTTCTTCTACTCTGCTACCGACCTATCACCATAGTGAGATAACTAGAGATAGAGCTATTCTAAATTTCTATATTCATAATAGTAAAGCTATAAATGTGGGGAGAATAATTCTTAAGAATATATTGACTACGGCGAGGAGTCAGACTAGTGGAGGTCTAGGACATCCTGGACTTATTTATGCAATTTGTAAACTTTCTGAAGTGGAATGTGGAGATGAAGAATGGGTTTATCCTATGAAACCTATTAGTAAAGCTAATTTGAAGACTTATTTCCCATGAGAAATGGAGAATTGGGAGTAGAAGTCAAGAACCTTCTACTAGTAGAGATGTCCCTGATGAAGAATTGGTTTACCTTATGAGAACCACTAGTAAGGCCAATTTAAAAACCTATGAATCTAAATGGAGAACTGGAAGTAGAAGTCAAGAACCTTCTACTAGTAGAGATGTCCCCTCTACAAGCTATGACCTATCCTATGAAACCCATTAGTAAAGCTAATTTGAAGACTTATGAATCCCATGAGAAATGGAGAAAAGATGAGGAATGGGTTTACCCTATGAAACCCATTAGTAAAGTTAATTTGAAAACTTATGAATTCCATGAGAAATGGAGAACTCTATGAAACCCATTAGTAAAGTTAATTTGAAGACTTATGAATCCCATGAGAAATGGAGAACTATTATGAAACCCATCAGTAAAGCTAATTTAAAGACATATGAATCTCATGAAAAATGGAGAACTTGGAAAGTCAAGAACCTTCTACTAGTAGAGATGTCCCCTCTATAAGTTATGACCTTCCACCTTCTAAATTAGTAAGGCTAATTTGAAGACTTATGAATCCCATGAGAAATGGAGAACTGGGGGTAGAAGATTAGTAAAGCTAATTTGAAGACTTATGAATCCCATGAGAAATGGAGAACTGGGAGTAGAAGATAGAACCTTCTACTAGTAGAGATGTTCCCTCTACAAGTTATGATCTTCCACCTTCTAGTTCCCGTACCCTACCTTCTACTAGTAGAGATGTCCCCTCTACAAGTTATGACCTTCCACCTTCTAGTTCCCCTATGCCTTCTACTAGTAGAGATGTCCCCTCTACAAGTTATGACCTTCCACCTTCTAGTTCCCTTACCCTTTTACAAGTAGAGATATCCCCTCTACTAGTTATGACCTTCCACCTTCTAGTTCCCCTACCCTGACTGACTAAAACTTATGAATCCCATGAGAAATGGAGAACTGGAAGTAGGAGTCAAGAACCTTCTACTAGAAGAGATGTCCCCTCTACAAGTTATGACCTTCCACCTTCTAGTTCTCCTACCCTCTCTGATTTAATGAATGATTTAACCTTGCAGCGGAAGAGCATAGACTTGATAAGTGAAAGGATCGGGGGTTTAGAACGTCGCACGACTATGATAGTGAGTACCTTCAGAGACATTCAAATTTTGAGGTAGTCTATTATGAAGCTTAGGCCCAACACTACAGAGGTGAGCCTGATGTTACGTTTCCTGAATGCCCCGATATACTCAGTATCAACCCAATCCACCTGTTGATCAAGGCGATGAAGATATAACTTGNGTTGAAGTGTAGATGTTAGCCCTCAGGTGAGGGGAACATGGGAACTCCGAAGTGAGAGCCGGTATCCTCCCAACCTAGCCGCAGATTTAGTAAACAAGCGTAAGATTAGTCAATGTTCTTTATGTTGGACCAAAGGGTAAGGAATAGGTATGCTCCTATTTGGCACAATATAAATTGAACTAATTCAGTTTATCCATCCACTATAATTTCTTAACAAAGAGAATGATGTTTTCTTATATATTGAATATCACAATTAAACCCTACTTTATATCATTAGTTATTTATTAGTTAGTAAACCCTACTTTATATCATTAGTTATTTATTAGTTATTAAAATTATCCTAACATTCACTATAATTTATTGACAAGGAGAAGGATGCTTTCTTATATATTGAATATCACAATTAAACCTCTATAATTTCTTGACAAGGACAAGGATGCTTTCTTATATATTGAATATCACAATTAAACCCTACAGTATCATTAGTTATTTAATAGTTATTAAAATTATCTATTTATTTCAATTGCCTATTAGTGACAGATAAGCAAATTGAACTTCGTTGTTGAGTATTGCTTTTCTAAAATCTTAGTTCGTAACTCTAAACTAATGTCTGTGAGATCGATATCTAGGACTCCATTAGAGCCCTATATTACTTGAGTGATATGTATACTTGTGCTGATAAGTGTGACTTTACAATTATTGAATATTTATTACATCCATATTTATCTTATATTTTTATTGTATGTAAAAAGTCGCAGTCACTAACAACAACACCTCATTGTCTGATTGGCCTACACAAAAAATAGACCCATAACTTTTGAGTGACAAAAATCAAGACTCGAACTGTATAAGAAGACCACAATTTAATTAAAGTATGGTGAGCGAAGTCATAGCTTAGTAAATAAAATATTACAAGTAAAAATGACCAAAAAAATATACTTTCATTCATTTTATCCTTCATTTAAATGTAGAAACAAAAAAATTTGCCTTATTCATTGTTTTAATTACATGTATTAAAAAAAAGTGAAGGACAAATTAGAAAGAATCTAAGTTTAAAGGCCATGTGTTGGACGATCTGTTGTGCATCACATTATCACCCTTTGAATCAAGTTGGTTTTTTTATGCTAAATGAACATTTAAAAACTTCTTAAACTCTTCAATGTTAGAGTATTTGGGTTGACCATAACCACTCTCACAAACTAGTCAACTGCTCCCTTCTTGCCCTCTTCCAAGTACGCCACCTGGGTATCTAGGAAATTTTCAGCCATCTTCATAGTGGCCATCTTCCAAATAGTTTGGAATTCTCCTTATGAATAATAGATATCCACTCGGAAACTATTCTCAATTTCACCTTGACATACTTTAGATGAGTCCCAGCCTCAGTTGTTTGAATATTCATTACTTTTGCATGCTTTCTAAATTCCTCAGCCTTAGCTTCGACCTTCAAGTCTCTATCTCTCATAGTTATGTAGAGTGCATTCATATGTTACATTACAACATATCTGAGTAGTTTGAAGTGGTCAAATGGGTGGCATACATCCACAGAGTGAAGTTTTTTTAAATGCTTTTCAAGATCTTCCAACCACATGATGTTCTCAATGGTCATGCAAACTCAAAAGACTCGAAGGTCAAAGGGAACCAATTCCTTTCAACGTTTATCAACATGAAGATAGAGTCTAAGTTAAGAGAGACTATTAATCATTTCTTCTACAAAGGATTCTAGTGGCCTTTTCCTCCCCTTTTATTCTTTGGAGGTGAGGGAAGGAAGGAGTCAAAATTGAAAGTTAGATCTTTACCCTTGCACCTATGTTTAACTTGTTCGACAGACTCAAGCTTCTCTTCCAAACTTTCTTCAATAATCTCTACCTCAATTGGGTCAGGTAATGTTACTGAAGATTGTTGACAAGGCTGACTAGGTTCACCTCTCTCAGATAGAAGAATGTGATATAAAGTCGATGGCTGGGAAGCCTTCAATGTGAACCAGGAGTTCGTAAGACTCCTCAGTCTCCAATATAAATGAGAAAGAAGTCAATTCATCTTGATGATGATCCCTAAAACCTCCTAAATTTATCAAGGCAGGTTTTCATTTGATTAGAATTAGTTTTTGAGTAAATTTGTTGTGAATAAAAACTGATGTTTTGGAAATAAAGTGTATTAAGTCCAAATCCGGGATGATGTCTCTTGTAAGGTTGCCCTCTTCTATCTCCTTAGCCACCTCTCTTTAAGAAGAGGCACTTGCCCTCTTTCTTATTCTCAACTTCTTCATGGAAAGCTAGGCAACCTTATCTAACTGCCTTTTATCTTCCGCCTCATTAGAAGTGGCCCCTAGTTTAGGGTACATGCTCGGATTCAACACTTGATTTACAGTTATGAGAACAATGTATTGACTTGCCAATAGTTGCTTCCCCAATACGGTCGCCTCTAGCATTTTGAGTCGGGATGGAAGCCCCTTCTTTCTCTTGTATATGCTACCGGTCCGCCTTTTTGTGATTCCCTAGTCTTCACACGAACCTCTCAGAAACCAAAATTTTCAATATTTTATTTTATTCTTTGAGTTGAGCAAATGAAATTTTTGGGATGAACTAAAGACAATGTACCCTTCTGGCTCTACCCTAAAAGAGAAAATGTGAGAGAACAGCTCCCAGGACCACAAAATCTCTATTTGATATATGTAAACCACATAATTTGTAACTGCTGCGATGGAGATTAGCTTGTTCTGGCTAAGTTGATTTTCTTAAAATTAATTGGATCTCTGTGCAAAGAGGCAACAAGAGTCCCCACCAAAACTAATCGTAGTAGAAAAAATAAGTCATTCCTAAGATAGTCTGTCACTCAAACCTCTGACTCTATCCAATCGAGCATGACACTTAATTCATACACACAATTGTTATCTAGCAACTCCACATCAAAAGATGTCAGGGTCGATTGTTCGGTCCCCCTCACTAAACTGAACATTGAGGAGAATATTTGGAAGCCATAGAGCTTTAGAAGAAACTGACCAAAAGAAAGGAGAGAAAAATTAAAGTGTCAATTAACTCTCTGTTTAACACTATATATAGGATTCACAGAGAATTCAAAATGCCTCAATTCTGTTCATCAAACTTTGCATATGCACATTATATCAATGCAAAAATCAAGGATACACAATGATGATTTTTTAAAAAAAAATTTACAAAAATTAATTTTTATTTATCATAAAAAATATTTTACTGTTGGATCATCAAGTACCTCCGACAACATTAGATGTTGACTCGTCAGACTTGCATAAAAAGCACACCCCCAAACTTATATTTCTTTAATCTTTCTTCTTTTATTTTGATGCAAGAAATTGAGCTAGCCTCTTGAAATTCTTCGACTTCATTCTTAAGTTTCTCCACAACACGAAGGATCATTTTATCTATGTAGAGGATTGGTAACTCTTCATTTTTGTTTGATATGACAGTCTCACTCAAAAGGCTCACTACCTGGGTAAGGGAATCCAGAGTTTCATTCATGCATTGGACCAAAGACTCTTGTAGATCATTAGTTTCCCTCTTGACATCAACATGGGGCACCATATGGTCAGTTGTAACTTCAAATGGGTAGGGGTAGAAGGTTCAGTGGATGCCTCTGGTGTAGGAGGTGGCCTGACCTCTGTGTGCAAGGAATCCATGATTTGAACGATTTCATCTACAACATCAAATCAGAGGTCATTAAGAGTAGATAAGATAGCTAAACAAGAAATAAAATTTAATTTACAAAATAATCTATCCATCTCCGACGTATGAAGACTCTTCCCAACATATGGTAAAACATCAACCTAAATAGTCTTGTTGATTGAAGGCTAAGGAACTACACCTTCAGGAGGCTAATCTTATGCTACCACCTCTACATGCACTTATTCTTGGGCGACAACTGCACTGGCCATTGACAAATATGTTTTGGGGCTAGGACCTATGCGTTAATGATATTTACACCCGTCCTACTACACAACTCGCTAAGTGGCAGCGAGTCAAATGACTCAGTCGTCTCCTCCATCCTCTGCTTCTTCATTACCATTAATTTGACCAATTTAGTCCCCTCTAGTCTGATCACTTCAGCCGACTTTTTGGTGTTGATACACCAGAATAATGCGCAATTTTATGTATTCATTTTATGCTTAAATTTGGTGATATTGCACTTTAAAGAAAGGTATTTTTTATTTTTGCTGCAGGTATATCAATTTTAAGTAATTGGAGCAAAAAGTAGCAAAAAAGGAAGAAATTTGGAGCCAAAATGGAGCATTTCAGCATCCTGGTGCCATAGGCACCATTTTTAAGAGAGTTGGCACCAGAGGAGCCATTTTATAGAGAAGCAACGCCAATAGCGCCAAAATTGGCACCAGAATACATAACATCACAGACTTCAGTAGGCTGGCGCCAAAGAAGAAATAAGACTGAGTAAGGCAGTTAGTGACTATAATTAAGCGCTTTTTGAAGGCTCTAATCAAATCAAACACCCCATAGAGTGATTCAATGCATCTAGACACTTTGGAAAGAATCTTGAAAGAAGGGACTTGTATCTTGGAGAGAAGAGGTGTGTCTTTTGGGAAAAAAAGAGGGAATCTTGAATTCTCTTGTAATGAAGGCTGACCCTAATTAAAAAAGAGAGGAGTCTAGAGAAGAAGGAAGAGCGGGGTGAGAGGTTTGACGAGAGAGGTTGACATGAGAGAGAAGTCATGAGAGAAGAGAGGATTTTCTTCTAGAATTGTAAGAGGAGAGGGAAGGTGAGAGATTTCTTCTTCATTACATTTCTAAGAGAGAATTGAGTGTGACTGTAAAGAGAGAAAGTGCTTAAAGGGAACTTTAAGGGATTTTCTTGAGAATGAGCGTTAGATAAGTTGTGTTCTTTCCATTTTTGTTTCGTAAACTTATTTTTATATATAAAATCTATGTTTTGGCGTATCTTTCTCATGAATTCTAAGCAGTCTTCTTTATCATTCTCCCTATAATCTTAAGTAGTCTTCTTATCATTCTCCCTACAATCAGATATGATTTTGTGAAAAATTAATTTTGTTATATAAGGTTTTAAATGTTAACAAATTGTAATGATTCAAACTCTAATTTTCATTTACTTTTTGATCTGGCCAATTGAACTATTAAAATTTGTTGAGAAACATAAGATCAAAAAGGGCTATGATTTCCATAACAACGTAAGAGTCGCATTCAATTTCATGGGCGAAATGTAGTCCATGGGGTTGCATGCAAATAAATAGAGAAATATACTTTGATGGGCGCAGAATTGGAGATTTTAAGGTGATAGATTAAAATCTCAGATTTGGTTCATTTTGCTTGGAAACTAAACCGTGATTGTTAGCCCTCAAAGGAGGGAGAAGTGAGAGCTCTGGAGTGTCAGTCAGTATCTTCTCAACCTAACCACAGATTTAGGGACCAAACTCTGGTTTAGTAAATGTTCTTCTTGCACTCTCGGAGGGTAAAAAATGAGATTGCTCATATTTGGCACAATACAATTTTATATGTATTTTAAATGATTTTAATTACTTCACAATCCAAAAAATCATTATAAAGGGGAAGGATGCTTTCTTAAATTTGAACTCTTCACTAAAAAACTTTGTTTAGTCTTTATAAGTTTATTTTTAAAGTTAAGCAAATAGTTAAGTTAACTTAGTTCTTTTAACTGCATTTCATTTAGCACACGTTAGATTTACTTTTGATTTATTTTTTTTACTTAAGTTTTGAAGTTTGAATATTGCATTTGATGTTATAACCATAACAATTTCCAAATCCCCGTGGGATCGATACTTAGGACTTCATTAGAGCCCTTTATTACTTGATTGATACATATACATGTGTTATTATTATGGTTTAGCAGCTTAAATATTTTAAAAAATAAAATTATTTTTACTAAATTTATTTTCATTAGGATTTAATTGCATATTAACTACTCCTACTGTCGTGTGTGCATTGTAGTAATGAAAGATATTTACAACGCACTACAAAACTGCACATCAAGTTGTTGGCGTCGTTGTCGAGGAGTAACGGTAAATTACTTTATAATTTAGAACATTTTATTTGAACTGAAAGAATTATTGTAGTTAATTAAATATTTTTATATTTTGTGTGTTTATTTATTTTAATTACTTATTGTGTTTGTGTATGTGTAGTTTAAGATCTGTAGGTTTAATACCTTATGATTCAGAGTTAGACAGAACTATTAGAAAAAATCAAAATAACTAAAAGAATTAGATAATTTGAACAAAGTGACTACAAGCTTAAATAATTCTAGAATTGAAAATGAACATTATCAGAGACCTTTAAGAGATTATGTTAATTCTACAGCAGATGAAATTCATTTGAGTATGCAAAACCCTGTTGTAGCTGTTAATTCATTTGAGCTTAAATCTGCTATTATCCAAATGGTACAAAATAATCAGTTTGGAGGAACACCGACTGAAGATCCTAACTTACACCTTTCTAGTTTTCTATAATTGTGTGCTACATTTAAATATGATGGAGTTTCGAATGATGCCATCAAACTTTTTTTCTTTTTCATTAAGAGATAAAGCTAAGATGTGGTTAAACTTGTTAGCACCTAGATCTATCAGAACTTTGGGACACTTATCACAAAAATTTTTATCTAAATATTTTCCACCATCGTAAACCGCTAAGCTTATAAATGATATTACATCTTTTTGTAAATTTGAAGGAGAATCAATTTCTGAAGCTTGGGAAAGATTTAAAGATCTCCTTAGGAAGTGTCCACACCATGCATTACTAGATTGGTTAATAATTCAAACTTTTTATAATAGATTGGTTGGATGTCTTAGATCTATATTTGATGGTGCTTCTGGTAGATCATTAATGCCAAAACTATTTGATGAAGTGTATTCTTTAATTAAAGAGATGGCTACAAATAATTTTTAATGGCCCTTTGAAAGGGTAACTCCAAAAAGAGTAGCTAGTATTCATAATTCTGATGCAATACCTATGTTGGCTGCTCAAATTGCTGCAATATCAAAGAAAATATATCAATATAGAATGAATTATTCTCAGACGCCTCCTGTGCTTGAGGAAAAATCATTGAGACAAATGATAGATTCTCAATCTTAGTATGAGACTTTAAATGTCATAAAAATCCGATCTAATAATCCTTATTCCAATTATTATAATCCTGGTTGGACTTAAATTTCAGTTGGAGTAACAATAACTCTAAAGTTCTAAATTTGCAATGGGGGAACAATGCTGCGAACTAATTGGAAACTTCAACAATTAGGGTATTTCTAACTATAAACCTTATTACCCCCCAAGTTTCAATAGCAATTTGTAGAGTAAGGAGAAGAAACTTTCAATAGATAAATTATTATTGCAAATGGGAGCACAATTACAAAGTCAATGAGTACAATTACATAGATAAGGAGCTACGATTAGAAACATGGAAAATCAATTGGGATGTATTGCTACTGCACTTAGCAATAGACCTCTAGGAACTTTGCCGAGTAATGTTGAAGTTAATCCTAAAGATTGGAACAAATAACAAATTAAGGCTATTCAACTAAGAAGTAGAAAAGAATTAGAAACAAAAGTTCAAAAAGAAATTGAAGTTGAAGTTGAGAAAGAATGGGTGGAAAATGAAAAATCTAGTGAAGATTTTTATTTTAAGTCAGAATGTCCTATTAAATCAATGAAAATTACTGTAAAAAGACCACCACCTCCATTTCCTCAAAGATTGAAGCAGTATAACAAAGATAACCAATTTTCATAATTTTTGGAAATATTAAGGACATTGACAATAAATATTCCATTTGTTGAAGCCCTAAAACAAATGCTAAGCTATGTGAAGTTTATGAATGATATACTCAATAAAAAAATGAAGTTTATAGATAATGAGATAGTTGCACTTAGTGATGAGTATATCGCAATAATTAAAAAAAACTTCCTGAAAAACTTAAAGATCCTGGTAGTTTTACTATTCCTTATGCTATTGGCAAAAGATTTTTTTTGGAAAAGCTTTATTTGATTTGGGAGCCAGTATTAATCTTATGCCTCTATTAATTATCAAAATGTTGGGTTTAGGAGAAATTTCACCTACTACTGTAACTCTTTAGTTAGTTGATCGTTCCTCATGGAATTAACTAAGGAGTCATCTATGTCTGAGGTAGGTTGGTACCATTTACTCCTTCGAGAATAAACAACATGTTTATGATTTAAAGCATTTTTATTTGTCACTATGCAAATTTTGTCCCTACGAGAGATAACATGGATGAACTCTATCGATTTCTTACTGATGAAGATGCAAATTAGGAGGCCAGAGATAATGGACATTTAAGTTTTTCTTCATCATTATTGAATCGTGCATCGAATGCGTGACATTTCTTTATTGCATCAAAACTACTTCCTACTATGAAAATCATTAAAGTGACGAAAGAAAGTGTGATTTTGAATTATTATATTCAAACCGGAAGATCTATTGATATAGATGCTTTAATTGTAAAGTTTATTTTGGGTTTGATTATCAACAGATCAACTTATGGGCTGGGACATCCATCTACCATATTTTTGTTGTGCAGCCAGTCACAAGTACCTTATGAAAGTTGAGAAAAAGTGCTTCTCCCTTATAAGCCTATGGGCCTAGAAGTTTGTTGCCACTGCATCAAAATAGGGGAGGAGAACAATATGAATATTCTTATAGATCAATCATCTCAAAATTCATCACCCATTCAGCCCTGCTTTCCTTATAGTTCGGATGATGTTTTGAAAAGGATCAAGAAATTGGAGAAAGAGGTAAAAAATATTATGAATTCAATTGGAAATATTTATGATATATATGATCATTTGGATTGGAGGATGAAGGAGAAATTTGAACATACCAGGCGTATTGAAGAAGGTATGATGGTGCGAATGTTTAAAAAAATGCTTGGAATGAAGAATATTTGACGGACGAATTTCCTCACTGACCTTTTTACAACTTGTACGTTCATTACCAATCCATGGGTAACATTCAAGAAGAAAAAAGTGAAGAATATGTTTGAACTCGTTTCAGTATGGAATTCATTGTTATAATTGCATATGTGTTATGTGTTTATATTAGATTTCATTTACTTTTATTGCGGAACCTTATATGTGTTGTTTGTTAAATGTTTGATATTTAGGCTTCAGCATTAGTTTGTTGGCTTGATTTCAATGTTGATTTAGATGTGTTGACTTGAAAAATTTTTATTTGTAATTGTTTTGAATTCTATATATAAATGTAAGTTTTGTGTTGTTTGTGAAAATTTGTATTAGAAAATTATTTAATTATGAATATAAGTGCTTAATTAAGTCATTTAGAGGTTAACGTGGTGTGGTAGGCAGTAGACTTCCAAAGAAAATTGGAATCTGAAAAATTTTGGTGTTAGTGCTAGAGGCGCCAGAGTTCTAAAAATGCCCAGAATTACTTAAAACTGCAAAAAAAAAAAAAACCCTTGTAAAGCCTCATTTTTACTGCTTGAGTTGTCTCTTACCTCTTACCTGAGGCCGAAACTCGACCTAGAGCTTGCAATTTGGTGGATTTGAGGAGATTTGAAGGATAAAAAGTCTTGGATTCTATCTTCTCTTGGTAGGAGCTTCACTTTAACTTAGAAATTTTTTATTTTCACCATAGATTTTTTCTACATTATGAAAATGTAAAAATTTGGGTTTTTATTTGAAGAAGTTTAAAGAGAACCATGGTGAAAAGTTTATTACCATTTTTTTTTACTTTTGGAGTTAGATTTATGATATTGTGATTTTTTTTGGATTTTATGCAAATTTATTTAGAAGTTCCGATGGCTCCAAGAGTAAAGAAAGGAAAGCCTTCGGGAAGTTTTGATGTGAAGCAATTTGTAAATTTGAAGACCCGATACAATTATAATATCATGATGTGGACCATAAAATTAACTCAGGAACGTGCAGTTTCAAATCCAGGAGGACAAATTAAAAGGTTGATAATTGCTTGAAAGTGGGAAACCTTTTGCTACTTCGTTGCAGTAGCCATTGTTCCTATGATTTGAGATTTTTATGCCAATCTGTGGGTGACTATGGATGAGCACATTTTTGTTTGAGGTAAACATGTTGAATTTACTCGTGAAAGAACCAATGCATTTTATGGGCTGCAGAATGAAACCTCACTGATGGAAGGGGAGAATGGAAGATTAAGAATATGGACAAAGTCAATTTCTCTACTTCCATGTTAAATGTTCAATCTAAAGCATGAAATTACTTTATCTCTGCAAAATTTCTTCCAACTAATCACATGAGTGAAGTAACTAATGAAAGAACAGTACTGAATTTTTGTATTCAACAAATAAAAGCTGTTGATATTGGTGCTTATATTATGCATAATGCTCAAAGCATTGGTAAAAGTGGGACATCTACTGGTTTGGGATATCCTGCCCTGATTTTCACTTTATGTGAAAAATCAGGAGTGAAATTTGATAGAAATGAAGAAATTTTGCAACAACTGAAACCCATTAGATAACCCACTGTACATAAATTTGAATCATTTGCTTGATCAATAAGTGAAAGTAGTGATAGATCCTCCACATCAGTTGCAGGATCATCTACTTCTAGTTCTATTTCACTGGAAAATATTATGGAACAGTTAATGATTTAACAATCAAATCTTATAGTAATGCAAAATAGAATAGGTGATTTGGAATCAAGAAATTCTCACAATGATGATTATCAAATGAGAAGAGTACAACATGACATTACATATGAAGAAGCGATGGTTAGATTTTTGAGGGGTGATCACACTGTAGAGTTTCCTACATGCCTCAGCTTCACGCCTTATGTGCAAGAAGAAGAAGTAGAAGAGGATGAGGAAGAAGAGGAAGATGATGAGTAAAATTTATAGACTTTATTTATTTTAATTTGTTGTTATTTGTTTTGTTTTATTGTTGATAATATGAGTTGCAACAATTTATGTGTTTGGTTTGTGGACCTATTGAACTTGTTTGTATATGTAGCTGTAAATTGTGGATTTCTATTTTAGCATTGTTAGTTGCTTTAATTTACTGTTTATATTTTTAATTTACTTTTCCTAACAAATCTTCTGATATATTATGTTTCATTTAATGTTTTAAAGCCTGTGCTTTTTAAATTAGTGTTACAATATGTCAGAGCCAAGTTTCAAATTCAGAATCCTCTACAGGTTAGCTTTAGTTTTATGCATTTACTACTTTCTTTCACCTATAAAATTTTTGTACTACATGCTTTATTTATTATTTAAAAATTCAAGTTGGGAGAAAGAAAATTTTCTTTAAAAGAAGTAAACTAAATTTTATTTATCCTCAATTAACTATATTTTTAAAATTAATTTAACATGACCTTGGATATTGATTTTAACTTTAAATAAGTTTATTTTTGTTTGTACATATTATGGTAAATTTAAGCAAAAATCTTTAATAATGAAGGTCAATTCTAGAATTAAGATATTTAGTATGAAAGAATAAAACTATGTTTTTTTTTCTATTTAAAGTAAAGGAAATTGTATTTTTGAAGTATTAAGAATCTTAGAGTTTCATGTA
The DNA here is from genome assembly GCA_002079205.1 of Phalaenopsis hybrid cultivar. NCBI lineage: Eukaryota > Viridiplantae > Streptophyta > Magnoliopsida > Asparagales > Orchidaceae > Phalaenopsis > Phalaenopsis hybrid cultivar. Next base: position 62,542 of record JXCR01126296.1, on the reverse strand, counting down.
AGAAGAAAAGAATGAAACTTTATGAAAAATCTTCAAAGCTAATATGAATTTATAAAGTGAAGGAATGTAAGAAGTTTTAACTTTAAGAAGAAGATAGTGAAGTTCAAAATAATTAAAGGCTATCCAGTTATAGTAATCCTCACATGAAAAAGAAAAAGAAAGAAAAGATTGAAAATAATCCTTGAGAAAAAAAAAGAAAAAGAAAAGAAAAATATGTGAGGAGAAGCTTGAGGAGATGCCTAATAAAAAATTTGCTTCACTTGAATCAACTTAAGAAAAAATGCTTTATTACATTTTTTAAACTTTTATCTGAGTATCAGCATCCTTACTAATAAAGTTTTCATGAAATTATTTTTCATATGGATATTCTAAGTACCTTAGATATGATAAATTACAATTCTTCTTGAAATGAATGGGGATTCAGAAATCTTAAACTTGATTACTGGTGTTCTTATAATTGTAGTTTGAGCCTAAGTTGTTAAATTTTTTTCTTGAATTATACTGTTATATTTATTAAACCAAGTTATAGAAGTTATAAGTTAATCTCTGTCATAAGTTATATTTTTATATAGTAAAAGAGTCACTTCAGGACAAGTAACATTTAAGTTTGAGGGATTTTGATACACCAAAATAATGTATTTTATGTATTCATTTTATGCTTAAATTTGGTGATATTACACTTTAAAGAAAGGTATTTTCATTTTTTGTTGCAGGTATATCGATTTTAGGCAATTTGAGCAAAAAAGAGCTAAGGAAAAAATTAGAGTCAAAACTGAGCATTTGAGCATCTAGGTGCCAGAGGCACCATTTTCCAGAGAGCTGGCCCCAAAAGCACCATTTTATAGAGAAGCGGCACCAGAAGTGCCAGAATTGGCGCCAGAATCCAGAGCAGCGCGGACATCAGTAAGTTGGCGCCAGAGATGAAATAAGACGAAGTAAGGCGCTTAGTGACTATTTTTGAGCAGTTTTTGAAGGCTGTAATCAATTCAAACACTCCATGAAGTGATTCAATGCATCTAGACACTTCAGAAAGACTCTTGAATGAAGGGACTTGTCTCTTGGTGTGAAGAGGTGTGCCTTTTGGGAAAAAAGGAGGGAATCTTGAATTCTCTTGTAATGAAGGCTGACCCTAATTAAAAAAAAAAGGAGTCTATAGAAGATGGAAGAGGGGGCGAGAGGTTTGAAGAGAGAGGTTGGTGTGAGAGAGAAGTCTTGAGAGAAGAGGGGATTTTCTTCTATAGTTGTAAGATGAGATGGAATGTGAGAGATTTCTTCTTCATTGCATTTCTAAGAGAGAATTGAGTGTTATTGTAAAGAGACAATTTGCTTAAAGGGAACTTCAAGGGATTTACTTGAGAATGAGTGTTAGATAAGTTGTATTCTTTCCTTTTTTTGTTTTGTAAACTTATTTTTATATATAAATTCTATGTTTTTTCATATCTTTCTCATGAATATCAAGTAGTCTTTTTTATCTTTCTTCCTATAATAAGATATGGTTTTGTGAAAAGTTAATTTTGTTATATAAGGTTTTAAATGTCAATAAATTTTGATGATTCAAACTCTAATCTTTATTTACTTTTCGACTTGGCCAATTGAATTGTTAAAATTTATTGAAAAACATAAGATCATAAAGGACTATGATTTTCACAATAACGTAAGAGTCACATTTAATTTCATATGTGAGAATCTAGTCCATGGGGTTGTGTGCAAATAAATAAGAAAATATACTTTGATGGGTGCATAATTGGAGATTTTAATGTGACAGATTAGAATCCCCAGTTTAGTTCAGTTGCTTGGAAACTAAAGCGAGATTGTTAGCCCTCAGGGGGGGAGAAGTGAGAGCTTTAGAGTGTCAGTCAGTATCCTCTCAACCTAACCACGAATTTAGGGACCAAACTCTGGATTAGTCAATGTTCATTATGCACTCTCAAATGGTAAAAAATATTATTGCTCATATTTGACACAATACAATTTTATATGTATTTTAAATAATTTTAATACTCACAATCCATAAACTCGTCGTAAAGAGGAATGATATTTCCTTAAATTTGAACTCTTCACTACAAAACTATGTTTAGTCTTTATAAGTTTATTTTTGAAGTTAAGCAAATAGTTAAGTTAACTTAGTTCCTTTAACTACATTTTATTTAGCGCACATTAAATTTACTTTATATTTTTTTTATTTGCTTACTTAAGTTTTATAGTTTGAATATTGTGTTTGACGTTATAACTATAAGAATTTCCAACTCTCTGTGGGAACGATACTTAGGACTCCATTAGAGCACTTTATTACCTGAGCGATACGTATACTTGTGTTATTACGGTTTGATAACTTAAATATTTTAAGCTATAAAATTATTTATAATGAATTTATTTTTATTGGGGTTGAATTGCATATTTACTACATGTGCTGTCACATGTGTATTGTAGTATTGGAAAATAATTACAACGCACCACAAAACCGCCGCATCTGGTGTCAATCGGTCGCCCCTCATATTTTAGACTTTTTTCTATTGGTCGACCATCTTCTGAAAGCTTTTTCTTTGCAGTCAACCAGGAGCTTTCTAATTTCTTCTTTTTTTAATCCATTAAATGGTGAATCTTTGTAGTCTAGATCCCGAAGCCCCTTAGTATTGCCTATTAATTCACTGGGGTCTTAAAGCTTGAAATCCACGTTCTCTATTAAAATGGACGTGAGAGTTTTAGAAATGATGAGGGGGGAATGATCAAGCTCTATTTATAGGGAACACACACATGGAAATCTAGGGAGTATAGATATTAAAAGTACTTATTACGAGATAAAAATTTTTTTTGGCTTAATTATCTTATACTTATTACAGTTGTCACTTTCATAGAAGTAAGAGAATCTGGAAACTAAATTTGTACATAAAAATCTGACTAAACAAATCTCAAAGAAATGCAACGGGTCGTACAAAGAAGTTACCAAAGGATTTCATCATCAAAGTCGAAAGACAGAGCCTTTAAGCATCATTTTATTCAGTCAGATCAAATAGCCTACTGAAGGAAACTACATCCAAGCTAAGAAACACTATACACCTAAACTTAGAAACGGTTGTACGAAACCAACTCCCTCAATATATTTTGGTTAACTCACAAAAAATATCAACAACGGCCCCATAGAACCCCTTTTTAATCCTCTATGAAGACAAGTGATTATAAAGAAATTATTTGAGTGTGTATCTCTTTATGTTTTTCCCATTCATAGTAAAATTTTTGGTGGTGTGACTCCATGGTTTTTTCCTGTTCTCATATTTTTTCATGTAAATTCTGTTGTCTCTTTCTTAGTTTACTTTGGTATGCTTCTATTTGATTTTTTTTTTTTGTTTTGGATACCTTAAATCGTTGTTCCAACTTTTTGTGGTGTGCTTTTGATTTTGAACCAATCAAATTCCTCAGTGCATATCTCTTCCCATCAATCCATAAAATACACTAGTTGTTGCAAAAGGGTCAAATTCTATAGGTATGCCTGTCGGCACTATTTTTGGTTGGAGTTATCCGTAAGAAGCTGTTGGTCACCAAAATCAAAATTGTGTTGCCCGCTTCGGAAGGACGTTTATTTAAATATATATTAAGTTTTAGAAAAATATGAAATCAAATTGACTCCATATTTTTCATAGTTTAAATGAAACAGCGTTGTAGCTCAAATTATGTATCTATCCCGAAGGATAAACACAAGACTTGAGGATAAGGTTTGATCAAATAAACTAAGGAATATATGACATTCGTTTGGTCTACAAAATCTTTATAATTGCTGACAAGTTCTCCTATTTAATATAAAGAATTAAATAGGGTTTATATTAAGCTAGTTTCGGACATGCTTCCTATAAGAGCAAGCCCATATAATTAATTACATCTTAAATGACCAAACTCACTTAAGAAGACTCTAAATAAAATTCAGAAAATATTATCTTCAAGAAGTTTCTAAGGGTAGGACTTTTCAATGAAATCGAACGTAGAGGTGTGAAAAGGGATCGGTTCAAATTTAGAACATTTTGTTGTAGAGTCCAAAGGAGGAAGAACTATGTGATGTCATGGATACAAGGGAGAACCTTGGTGACTTCCCAAGTTATCCTAATGTTTGTCTTCAGTTTCTGAGGAGAAATATTTAGGTGTTTCATCCTATCAATTTTATTAGTTAGGGCTTACATTCGTGAGGAGAAATATTAATGTTAAATCAGTTGGCCTTATGGTTGAAGTTCTTTAAATTTTATGAGGGTGTGTTAAAGTTGATTAAAGCGACATCGGTTAGGATCCTACGATTCCGTCGTTTTGGCACCACTATTTTCTATTGGATTCACTTAGTCCAAATAAACTTACTAAACTCAACTTAATGAGTTCCATAATTTTATTTTGATCGTGAGAAGCCTCGTTAGCAACTGTAGGTTACCTCCTCCAAGGAATTCCCGATCATCCGATAGAGAAAACTTAATTTAATTGCAGTTGTAGTTTATTGTGGGTTTGTATTAAAATTTTGAGTTGTTTTATATTTTGAATGTTGTGGCGGTGAATTTTATCTTGGTTAATTTTAGTTTTGGTTTTTGTTTTGGTTTTATGGCTATTCTGATGGTTTTAGTTTTCATGCAGGGAGGCATCGTTGTTTAGCATGTAAGTTTACAAGTATAAAAGTACAATATGAAAGTACAAGAAAGATAACGTTGAAAATTGTAAAAGCGCATCTGGCGAGTCTTCTCGTTCCACCACCTGAAACTAAAAAGGCATGTAAGGCAATTTATACGAAGCAGGGAAGTAAAATTTTGTCGACCTATCTAACCCTAGGTCATATCTTGGTGGGTCCGTAGGAGTTTAATTAAGGATGATGTTGTCAAGCAAAATATATTAAGTTTAGTAGATCTCTGTGGTATCCAACAGATCTTGAGAAAGAAGCAGGTCCGTGCTACTCTCTCGCTGCCTGGTGGAAAATCCCGAGTTCTTTTAAACTTATTATGTTTCTTAATAATTCATCCTATAAAACACTCTAATGCTCAATGCACATTGATGTCTCAATTATCCCTAAGAGTAAGATAATTATCATCTGTAATTTAATTTTAAAAATTATGTGGGTGAAGACTCTTAAAGAGGCAATTTAGAGTTATTGGAACACTTAACCAAATTTTGGTTATAATTGGGCTCGTAGTGTTTGAAAGATGTTTCAATTTTAAATGATGTTTACTTTTCTAATCCTTATTTAAATGAAACTTGATTTAGCCTAAGTCACTACTAAGCCCTTAAGACCTAGGTAAGTGTCTTAGTTAGTTTTAAAAAGATTAAGCTTTAGGTGGTCATATATCATGATTTGAATTTTATTTAAAAATCAAAATAGGGGTATTAAATCGATTAGTTATTGACTTAAAAAATCATACCCCTAAGCCTTAGGTTCATTTTATTTTAATAAACTTCCAAATTTTAATAATTTAGAAATTTATTAACTTATCTTTTTAATTGGGAAAGTGAGGTTGGTTTCTATTAATTAGCCCCTTATATTTTAAACATCCAAATTAAGATCAAAGGTTACTCATTTCCCTCTTTAAATTAAGCCTAAATGTTAATTAAGGCTAGATTTCCAAAATTACACATTTTCCCCTAAAGCTCTAACACTTTATAATTTCTCAAATTCAATTCAAATTACTTTCAATTATCCTACCTCATTCATGGGTCAATTAAGACATTAGAGGAGAAAATGTGATTTTTCAAAATTCAATTTATTTTATGTAATTATTGCCATGCAAAAATAGGATTTTCCAAAGAAAATTCCTAACTTGATCAAGGTAAATCCTAATCCCTTACAATTTTTACTGGAGGTTGTCCTAGACTAGGGAAGCCTTTGGACCTAATTTCATGATTTTTGAGTTTTATTTGAATTTTAAGAATTATTTTAAGTTCTGGGGTATTTATTAATTATAAAATATTTCAAGTAGAAAAAATTAAGTTTTATATTTTTGAAATGTCCTCCTAAGGTCAAAGAACTCAGAGGAGAAGATTTTATAATTTTTTAAATTTTATTTGATTTATTTGTATTTTTTTAGTGAAAATTCATTTTTAGCCTTTAAAAATCATTTTTAAGCTTTAAAATTCAATATCTTTATTTAGAAAATTGGGGAAAATATTACAATTGTTGCTAAGTGCTTAGAAAACAATTTAGATTATTTTCATGAATGTTGACCTCACTTTTGGTTGAGGTCTAGAAATTTCTTTAGTATCCTAGGTCTAGCCATAGGATTTTCCTATTGACTAGTCTTAGAAAACTAGAAAAGGTACCCCCACCATTAGAAATTAAAAACTATTCTCTTTATTTAACTTGAAGTTCCACATATTAGTCTTAACCTCTAGCATATAGTAGGTAAGATCATTATGAGAAAATTCAAGAAGAGTTCCTATAGGACTACTTGACCTTAGGATTGACCCTCGATATTAGTTTGGAGTTAGGGTACACAATATCTTCATAATACCCTGGCTAAAACCAATACATAAGAACTCAAAATGAGGGTTTTATTGACTCATGGTTCATTTAGGATGGATATCTATCCAATTCTACTTGAAATACTCATATTGGGTCTTTTGCCCGAGACACTCCCAAATTACCTAACCACTCTTAGGATCTTCCTTTAACCCAAAATCCAAAAATCCCATAAAATTCCCATAAAATCCCAAATATTCTCAATTTTATTTCTTTCAACTACCACATGGCCCAATTTGGTCAATTTGGCCATTCTTTAACTTTTTAAAATACCTAATTTACCCAAGACCACAAAAATATCAAATTTACCAAAATACCCCCACAAACCTTTTTAAAATACCCAAATTGCTCAAAATCACCCAAAATTACCAAAATACCCCAAATTTGTCAAAATTACAAAAATACCCTTGGCACCCCAAACTTTCCCAAAACCTCCAAAATCACTCCAAATGTTCCCAAAACCCATTTGGACCCTTCAATTGGATTAAATTTGACCA
>JXCR01126296.1:8845-42745 GCA_002079205.1 Phalaenopsis hybrid cultivar | reverse complement strand
ATATATATAGATAGATAGATAGATAGATAGATAGATAGATAGATAGATAGATAGATAGATATTTGTATAGTTTAAATTTAAATGTATTTCAATTCGTAGTATTACAATTTGAATTTAAACTCATACAATTTGCCTTCCAAGAACGAAACTATGTTATATAACGAGGCATTTTGGTCTCGAAGTTCACCAATTAGTTTTTATCTTGAAATTATGCTAAAAATTTGAGAAATTTAAATTCATATCGCCATACACAAAACTCAAAATAATTTTTTGAACAAAAAAATTCAAACTTTAATTAAAATTTATCCATAGCTCTGATTTCAACAAACTTATGGTTAAACTGATCCAATGACAACAAAATTTGTACAATCCGAACCAAATCAAGCATCAATCAAGCCATTAAATCATTTTTCGAAGCTTTCCAGACATATTTGGATGGTCAAACAGATGTTGTGTCTGGCGAGCTTATGCTCGAAGACGTCTCGACGAGACGAATATGAGGAACCCAAAATTGCTCAATTCCAACATCGCTAAGACACTCAAATGTCCATCAAATGTCGTTTGATTGAGATAAGTTCTCTGAGCCGTCTGCTCAAAGTGGCTCATATTCTTTCGTTAATTGCAATCAAGACTCTATAAATAAAGCACAACCTCTATCTTGAGAGGGGACCTGAAGCTTGACACCGAAAGAGAGCTTGAAGTTTGAAAAAGATTGAAGGTTGGAGAAAGAGCTGAAGTTGTTTCCTAATATTACATTCGCTAACTACCATCAATCACAGTCGACTACCACTCGATAGTCACAATCGATATCAACATCATCTACTGCCCACTCATTGCAACGAAGCACTGTGTGAAGCAACAACTGACGCAGCAAAGTCACGAAGTAACCTGTGAAGTGGCGATCATCCTGAACATCAGGCTGGACCCAAAGGTGGTGTAACAATGCACCTCAAAGATGGTACTACAATAATGCACCCCAAAGATAGTGCAACAACGCTTCTCAAAAATGGGGCACATCACACCTCACATACGCTTGTGTAGCTTCTGACTTCGACCCATGCGGCCTACGAATGTCATTACAACTCTCCACTATGACCCACATGTCCAACTAAGGTTTACTTTGTCCATATCTCGTGCATCTCTGACTTCATCTCACGACCTATGGATGTCATTAGTGTTGAGCACTACAACCTACGTGACCAAAAATGGCCTACATAGTCCACGGATGTCATTGTGGCCCATGAAGGACCTACTTACGGATGTCAATGCGGGTCACGATGGTCACGAATGTTATTGCGGCTCAGCGTTATGACCTACTCAGCACTACAACCTAAGTGTAGTATCTGACACAAACTTCTATAGCTCATGAATGTCATTGCATCTCACCACTATGACCTTTACAACCTACATGGTCCACAAATCATGCAACTCCCTACTATGACCTCTATGGCCAAAAGGCACTCCTGAAGCAACCATCTACAACGCACTTAGCCAACCATTGTCATGGTTATAAACTATGACTTCTACAATAAGGTAATGCTAAAACTAACTTCTATAAGACTCACAAAGGTGCGACTATCGATTATGACCCTTGCAGCCTGCTATAGCTCAGAACTATAGCCATATTACATATGTACAACTTTGTAATTTCATCTTCCCTAATTCAGGAGAAGAGTGGTCAAGTGTGCTCACCAATCATAGTGGAATATTTCAACTAGGCTAAGCCCCCGTGATTTTTTTCCCTTTTCAAGGATTTTTCACGTAAAAAGTTGAGATATATCCTCTTGCTTGCTTCTCTTTATTTACCTATGTGTGTGCTAGTTTTTTATGCAATATTAAGATGATAAATAATCATTGCACTATCACTGTGAATTTTCTAGCACGCATCCGTTTAACGCAATATGTGGGAAGCAAAGTTCTATTCGATGTTGTCTTCAACTCTGAGACAACGAGACCCTACTTTGTTGCCCAATGATGTACATTATCGAANTACTCAGATCTCATGGGGAAAACACAACAAAACTCAAAATTCATATATAAAATCAAAGTCATACAAGATACAACAAGTAAATAACTTATCTATATTTTCTCCCCAAGAACACTACTCGAAGTTCCTCTGAATCTCTTCGTTTCTTTACAACACACAGAATTCTTATTGAAGCAGCAAGGAGGAAGAAATCTCTCAATTTCCCTCCACTCTTACAATCTCTCATAGAATTCCTCACAATATTGGAACCTTTCTAATATCTAGGAACTCTCTCTAGCACTTCTTTCTTTTCTAGATTCTCTCCCCCCTCTTTTATTTTCGGCCAAAATAGTCTATTAAAGTTGTGGATGAGCTTANTCTTTAAAGTGCAATATCATCAAAAACAGTATAAAATAGGTATAAAAATCTCAACATATTTTCCTTGGGTCACAACCCTATATTTAAATAACGCTTGTTGAACTAAAGTACTCTAATAGGACAAACAAAAAGTGTTTTGGCCCTTGGTCGCAGAGACTTAAACTTAAAATTCTTTAGTTTTGAGAACCAATTAGTAGAGGTGGTTACCGAGCCAATAACTAAAAAGCTCCGTGGATAGTTTCGAGAAAACCACTCAAAAACATTATCATCGACTACCCCCTATGAGGTGTAGATTGATTGAACAAAAATTTGGGTCTAGTCAAACAAAAAAACTTCGGTCGGTTTAAGAGTTGAAAACCAAAATAAACTAGCCTAGAGAATAGCATTTGAATGGTCAACAAAAATATAGAAAGGCTAACAACAACACCTCATTGTCTGATCGGTCTACAAGAAAAAATAGACCCACAACTTTTGAGCGACAAAAATCAAGACTCGAACTATATAAGAAGACCACAATTTAATTAAAGTATGGTGACTAAAGTCATAGCTTAGTAAATAAAATATTACAAGTAAAAATGACCAAAAATTATACTTTCATTCATTTTATCCTTCATTTAAATGTAGAAAGAAAAACTTTGCCTTATTTATTGTTTTGATTACATGTATTAAAAAAAAGTGAAGGACAAATTAGAAAGAATCTAAGTTTAAGGGCCATGTGTTGGACGATCTGCCGTCCATCACATTATCACCCTTCGACTCAATTTTGTTTTTCGATGCTAAATGAACATTTAAAAACTTCTTAAACTCTTCAATGTTAGAGTATTTAGGTCGACCATACCCACTCTCATGAACTAGTCGACTGCTCCCTTCTTGCCCTCTTCCAAGTACTCCACCTGGGTATCTAGGAAATTTTCAGCCATCTTCATAGTGGTCATTTGCCAGATAGTTTGGCATTCTCCTTATGAATAATAGATACCCACTCGGACACTATTCTCAATTTTGCCTCAGCATTCTCTAGATGAGTCTCAGCCTTAGTTGTTTGAATATTCATTGCTTTTGCCTGCTTTCTAAATTCCTCAGCCTTAGCTTCGGCCTTCAAGTCCCTATCTCTCGAAGTTAGGTAGAGTACATTCATATGTTACATTACAACATATCTGAGTAGTTTGAAGTGGTCAAAAAGGTGGCATACATCCACAGGGCGAAGTTTTTTAAAATGCTTTTCAAGATCTTCCAACCACATGATGTTCGCAATGGTCATGACAAACTCAAAAGACTCTGAGGTCAAAGGGAACCAATTCCTTTCAACGTTTATCAACATGAAGCTAGACTCTGAGTTAAGAAAGGCTTTTAATCATTTCTTCTACAAAGGATTCCAGTGGCCTTTTCCTCCCTTTTTATTCTTTGGAGGTGAGGGAAGGAAGGAGTCAAAATTGAAAGTTAGATCTTTACCCTTACACCAATGTTTAACTTCTTCAGTCGACTCAAGCTTCTTTTCCAAACTTTCTTCAACAATCTCTACCTCAATTGGGCCAAGTAATATTACTGAAGATTGTAGACAAGGCTGACTAGGTTCACCTCTCTCAGATAGAAGAATGTGATCTAAAGTCGATGGCTAGGAAGCCTTCAGTGTGAACGAGGAGTTTGTAAGACTCCTCAGTATCCAATCTAAATGAGGAATGAGTCGATTCATCTTGATGATGGTCCCTAAAACCTCCTAAATTTATCAAGGTAGGTTTTTGTTTGATTAGAATTAGTTTTTGAGTAACTTTGTTTTGAATAAAAATTGAAGTTTTGGAAATAAAGAGTATTAAGTCCAAATCCGGGATGATGTCTCTTGTAAGGTCTCCCTCTTCTATCTCCTTAGCCACCTATCTTTAAGAAGAGGCACTTGCCCTATTTCTTATTCTACACTTCTTCATGGAAAGCTAGGCAACCTTATCTAACTGCCTTTTCTCTTTTGCCTCATCAGAAGTGGCCCCTGGTTCAGGGTATATGCTCAGATTCAACACTTGATTTACAGTTATGGGATCAATGTATTGACTTGCCAATAGTTGCTTCCCCAATATGGTCGCCTCTAGCACTTTGAGTCGGGATGGTAGCCCTTTCGTCTTCTTGTATATGCTACCGATCAGCCTGGTTATGATTCCCTAGTCTTCACACGAACCTCTCAGAAACCAAAATTTTCAATATTTTATTTTATTCTTTGAGTTGAGCAAATGAAATTTTTGGGATGAACTAAAGAAAATGTACCCTTCCGGTTCTACCCTAAAAGTAAAAATGTGAGAGAACAACTCCCAGGACCACAAAATCTCTATCTGACATAGGTAAACCACATAGTTTGTAACTGTTGCGATGGAGTTAGCTTGATCTGGCTAAGTTAATTTTTTTTTAAAATTAATTGGATCTCTGTGCAAAGAGGGAACAAGAGTCCACACCAAAACTACTCGTAGTAGAAAAATAAGTCATTCCTAAAATAGTCTGTCACTCAAACCTCTGACTTTATCCAATCGAGCATGACACTTATGTCATACACACAATTGTTATCTAGCAACTCCACATCAAAAGATGTCAGGATTGATTGTTCGGTCCCCCTCACTGAACTGAACATTGAGGAGAATATTTGGAAGCCATAGAGCTTTTGAAGAAACTGGCTAAAAGAAAGGAGGAGTGAAAAATTAAAGTGTCAATTAACTCTCTGTTTAACACTATATATAGGGTTCACACAGAATTCAAAATGCCTCAATTCTGTTCATCAAACTTTGCATATGTACATTAAATCAATGCAAAAATCAAGGATACACAATGATGATTTTTTTTAAATTTGACAAAAATTAATTTTTATTTATCATAAAAAATATTTTACAGTTGGATCATCAAGTACCTCAGACAACATTAGATACTGACTCGTCAGACTTGCATAGAAAGCACACCCCCAAACTTATAGTCCTTTAATCTTTCTTCTTTTATTTCGATGAAAGAAATTGAGCTAGTCTCTTGAAATTCTGCTACTTCATTCTTAAGGTTCTCCACAACACGAAGGATCATCTTATCTATGTAGAGGATTGCCAACTCTTCATTTTTTTTGATATGACAGTCTCACTGAAAAGGCTCAGTGCTTGGGTAAGGGAATCCAGAGTTTCATTCATGCATCGGACCAAAGACTCTTGTCGATCGTTAGTTTCCCTCTTGACATCAAGATGGGGCACCATATGGTCAGTCGTAACTTCAAATGGGTAGGGGCAGAAGGTTCAGCGGATGCCTCTGGTGTAGGATGTTGCCTGACCTTTGTGTACAAGGAATCCATGATTTGAACGGTTTCATCCACAACATCAAATCAGACGTCTTTAAGAGTAGATAAGTTAGTCAAACAAGAAATAAAATTTGATTTATGGAATAATCTATCCATCTCTGATGTATGAAGACTCTTCCTAACATATGGTAAAACATCAACCTAAATAGTTTTGTCGATTGAAGGCTACGGAACAACACCTTCAGGAGGCTAATCTTATGCTGCCACCCCTACATGCACTTATTCTTGGGCAACAACTACACTGGCCATTGACGGATATGTTTTGGGGCTAGGACCTATGCGTTAATGATATTTACACCCATCCTACTACCCAACTCTCCGTCAAATGACTCAGTCGTCTCCTCCATCCTCTACTTCTTCATTACCATATATTTGACCAATTTGGTCCTTTCTAGCCTGATCCCTTCAGCCGACTTTTTTGTGTTGATACACCAAAATAATGTGCAATTTTATGTATTAATTTTATGCTTAAATTTGGTGATATTGCACTTTAAAGAAAGATATTTTTGTGTTTTGCTGCAGCTTTATCAGTCCTAAGGGTGGCTCATCTTGAGTTCCCCCATAATGACCCCACCTACTAAGTGCTAGAGGTTAGGACCAATATGTGGAACTTCAAGTTGAGTAAAGAGGAGTGTAGAATTTCTAATGGTGAGGATTCCATCTCTAGTTTTCTAAGAATAGTCAATAGGAAAGTCCTATGGCTAGACCTTAGGCTACTAAAGAGGAAAAACTAAACCTCAATCAAAAGTGAGGTCAACAATGCCAATTACTTATTTATTACAAAACTCAACAAAATACATCATATTTTGAAATTTAAAAAGGAATGAATAGCAAAAATTAATGCATACCTTTTTTTCATGAAATTTCTAAATGTACACAAGGATGTAAGAAAAAAACATATTTAATGACAAGTTTATCTTTGAAAAAATTCTTAATATTTCACCAATATTATTTTTCCAAAAATCTCTTTTCTCATAGCAAGTGTATTTAGTCTTTAAATGACCCTCCTTGGCATTGCTTTAAGATTTTCTCAACTAAGCTTAATTGTTTTCTAACGTTTTTCATACATTTATGTCAAATTTCTTGAGATCAATGCAGTAAATACCTAATACTTTCAATGAATTTTTTTCAAATCTTTTCTTGAAATATCTTTCGTAGTATACACATTTCAGCTGATCAGTGATCTATCTCTTGAACACTAAAGCACATCGAGCCATGTTGGGCGTCCTCCCACACTTTTCACATAAATATTTATTTTAAGAATATTTGACCCTACTTATGGCCTGTCTAAATAAATAGTGACTTAATATTAAAAAACATATTTATATTAACACAATTATAAATATAATTATATTAAAAAAATAAATTTTATGTTAATTGATAACCTTATATATGATCTAAGTAATCAAGGTGATAGACACTATGTTAGATGTTTCACACAACCATATGAACCTATTAGAATACAATAATTTGCATAAATGATTATGATTAATGCATTGTAATGATAAGCTAATATCAAAACATGGAGAGCTAATTAAAGCATATGCAAAATGTTACACTAATATACCTAGAATGATAATATAACAAAATGAATCAAAGAAGAGGACTTGTATTTATTATTAATTTTATTATTAATTTTTTTCCAAGTTAACTTCAATTGGAAGTAATTAGAATTTAAAATGTTTACAAATAAATACAAGCATATACACATAAAATAAATACAATAAACAAATAAAAACAAACATAAAAAGGTTAGAAGCGAGAGCTTAATAGTATCTTCTAATTGTTGGACTTTCCATAGTAAAGGATGCAAGGAATCATGTTGAGAAAGTCAAGGCATTTATATAGAAACTAAATAACTAAATAAAAGAGCCTAAATAACACACAATTTTAAACCCTGAGTCAGATAATAAAACAAGAAATAAATCTAAAAAAAATGTGATATTGACATATGCTTAACTGAAGGCAGTGAAGCCTTCCTTTGAAAGCAAATGTGGTTTTTGCTTCAGAAAACCCATGCAGATAGCCTTGATGGAAAAGTTCATCACAGTTGAAACTAAAGGCACACATACACAAAAAAATATTACGTGTGTTATTCGGGCAACTACGGCCGTGATGTGTCAAAGTTTAAGAAAAAAAAAAAGACCCGAGTATGGCAACCGTTCTTCGTATACATGGAGAACAGACGAGCGTTTTTTCTGTGCGGACTCCTGAGTAGCTCTACGTGCGGACCAAGTTATTTCTAAGTTATTTTCAGGTTATTTCTGGGTTATTTTCAATAATACCAAAATAACCCAGAAATAACCTGCGGTCTTTATTTTTGGGGTATTTCTGGGTTATTTCGGTATTATTAAAAATAACCCGGAAATAACCTGAAAATAACATAGAAATAACTTGGTCCGCACGTAGAGCTACGTCAGGAGTCCGCACATAAAAATTTTTTAGAACAGACGTATAATTTCCCTCCATGCACACACGCACATGCACTTTAATTTTTTATATAACACTCGAAGTCATATCAAACATCGTTGTTTTTTTCTTTTATATATTTCCATGAGATTTGGCTACTAAATGAATATAAATGAATATTAAAAAATATAGCAATTTTATGAAATGTATGTAAAAGTAAATCTATTTTTAAGAAAACAAACAATTTAATGGCATATTATATGATTTAATTTTTTGGAAATGATTTCATGGATGATTATAATAACATAAATTTTATGCATGACAAAATTAATCCAAATAATATTATTGTTAGTTTATAGGCAATATAATAATAAAAAAAAGCCGGCATATTGACTGTCCAAACTTAAAATAATATTTCAACAGTGTTATAAATCAATCAGTTATAGTTAAACTATTGGATATAAATGAAACGTATTAATTAGATATAATTAAATTAATTGCATCAAAATGTTTTCATAATTTTTAAAGAAAAAATTTGATGCGTGCAATATGAATCAAGCCACTAAGCCACGTTATCCTTGTTTAATTATAGGAAGATTTACAGGAGAGCGTGTGAGAAGTAGAGGCATTAAATCCATCAATGGATGGGCACTCTTGCCATTTGGCTGATTCTTGCATTAATAAATACATGTAAAAAAATTCATTCACCCAAATAATTAAATCATTATAATGAAAAAAAAATCAATCAAACAAATTATTAAATCATTATATATATAGATAATTTGTATGTTTTGAATTTAAATGTATTTCAAATCGTAGTATTACAATTTGAATTTAAACTCGTACAATTTGACTTCCAAGAACGAAACTATGTTATATAACGAGGCATTTTGGTTTCGAAGTTCACCAATTTGTTTTTATCTTGAAATTATGCTAAAAATTTGAGAAATTTAAATTCCTATCGCCAGACACAAATCTCAAAATAATTTTTTGAACAAAAAAATTCAAACTTTAATTAAAATTTATACATAGCTATGATTTCAACAAACTTATAGTTAAACTGATCCAATCATAACAAAATTTATACAATCCGAACCAAATCAAGCCCCAATCAAGCCATTAAATCGTTTTTCGAAGCTTTCCGGACATATTTGGATGGTCAAACGGATGTTGTGTCTGGCGAGCTTATGCTCGAAGACGTCTCGACGAGACGAATCTGAGGAACCCAAAATCGCTTAATTCTAACATCGCTAAGACACTCAAATGTCCATCAAATGTCGTTTGATTGAGGGAAGTTCTCTGAGCTGTCTACTCAAAGTGGTTCATATTCTTTCGTTAATTGCAATCAAGACTCTATAAATAAAGCACAACCTCTATCTTGAGAGGGTACCTGAAGCTTGACACCGGAAGAGAGCTTGAAGTTTGAAGAAGATTGAAGGTTGGAGAAAGAGCTGAAGTTGTTTCCTAATATTGCATTCGCTAACTACCATCAATCACCGTCGACTACCACTCGATAGTCACAATTGATATCAACATCATCTACTGTCCACTCATTGCAACGAAGCACTGTGTGAAGCAACAACTGACGCTGCAAAGTCACGAAGTAACCAGTGAAGTGGCGATCATCCTGAACATCAGAATGGACCCAAAGGTGGTGTAACAATGCACCTCAAAGATGGTACTACAATAATGCACCCCAAAGACAGTGCAATAGCGCATCTCAAAGATGGGGACACATCACACCTCAAATATGCTTGTGTAGCTTCTGACTTCGACCCATGTGGCTTACGAATGTCATTACAACTCACCACTATGACCCACATGTCCAACTATGGTTTACTTCGTCCATATCTCGTGCATCTCTGACTCCATCTCACGACCTATGGATGTCATTAGTATTGAGCACTAAAACCTACGTGACCAAAAATGACCTACGTAGTCCACGGATGTCATTGGGGCCCACGAAGGACCTACTTACGGATGTCATTGCGGCTCACAATGGTCACGAATGTTATTTCGGCTCAGCGTTATGACCTACTCAGCACTACGACCTAAGTGTAGTATCTGACACAGGCTTCTACAGCTCACGAATGTCATTATAGCTCACCACTATGACCTATACAACCTACATGGTCCACAACTCACGCAACTCCCTACTATGGCTTATATGGCTAAAAGACACTCCTGAAGCAAACATCTACAACTCACTTAGCCAACCATTGTCATGGTTATAAATTATGACTTCTACAATAAGCTAATGCTAAAACCACCTTCTATAAGACTCAAAAAGGTGAGGCTATCGATTATGACCCTTACAGTCTGCTATAGCTCAGAACTATAACCATATTACATATGTACAACTTTGTAATTTTATCTTCCCTAATTTCGGAGAAGAGTGGTCATGTGTGCTCACCAATCATAGTGGAATATTTCAACTAGGCTAAGCCCCCGTGATTTTTTTCCCTTTCAAGGATTTTTCACGTAAAAAGTTGAGGTATATCCTCTTGCTTACTTCTCTTTATTTACCCATGTGTGTGCTAGTTTTTTATGCAATATTGAGATGATAAATAATCATTGTACTATCACTGCGAATTTTCTAGCACACATCAGTTTAACGCAATCTGTGAGAAGCAAAGTTCTATCCGATGTTGTCTTCAACTCTAAGACAACGAGACCCTACTTTGTTGCCCAATGATGTACATCATCGAAATAACAAAGGAAACTCCTTTGCATCTTGAAGATCATTTTTAAGGCCTTCTGACCGGCTCACAATTATGTAATTATTTAAATTCAGAAATATGGCCAAAAGCTTGACTCAATTTATATTTAGCGGCTAATGTGTAAAATTAAATATTATATAAGGATTACAAAAATGTTTACACACTAGAGGTACCACACAAACATATGTATCATTTCAAGTAATATAAGATTTTCTTTAAAAACCTCAGTATTGATCTTACAGAGATAGCTAAAACTCTTGTAAAATTGACATTAATGAAACCTACTTTTAAATTGTAACAAAACTATATAGTAAATGTTCCCAAGTTTTTATGTAATATTTAATCCAAGATAATTAAAGGAATGCTAATTATGCTAAGCAAATGCAAAATGTAAATGCAGGACAATCTAAAAAGGGTTTTAAAACGTAAACTTACCACTAATCTGAACTAACAATGTATGAAGAGTTCAAATTTGTATAAACATCATTTCTCTTCCAATGAGTTTATAATTAGTGTAGGAAAATAATTTTAAAATATAATTAAGGAATTGTGTCAAATATGAGCAATTCTATTTGTTACCCTCTGTCAATTTCATAAAGAACATTGGCTAATCCAGAGTTTTATTCCTAAATCTATGGTTAAGCTGTGAAGATACTAGCTCTCACTCTAGAGTTCCCACTTTCCCTCAATTGAAGGCTAACATCTCGTTTTAGTTTCCAAACATCTGAACTAAATTGGAGATTTTAATCTGTCACCCTAAAATCTTCAATTCTATGCCGATCAAAACTTATTTTTGTAATTATTTGCACCTAACCTCAGGGACTACATTCGTATCCATTAAGCTAAATGTGATTCTTACTATGTTGGAACATAGTCTATTTTTGGTTAGTACATTTTACAATAGATTTTAACATATCAATGGGCCAGATTGACAAGTAAATTAAGCATAGAGTTTGAAACATCATAATTTATGTAATTTTAAAAGTACTCTACCAAACTACATTCCTACACATAATTATTTCTCATTTCACAGAGAAAGATAAAGGAAACTACTCAGATCTAATGGGGAAGAAATAACAACACATGGATTTATAGATAAATAAAAGTTTACGAGACAAGACAAACTAAAATAAACAAAGTACACAACTTATCTTAAACTCCTTCCCAAGCAATGCTTCTAGTTTTTTTAAATCACTCACTCTCCTTACAACTCTACTCCAAACTTACTCAAAATCTGTAGTGAAGAGGATATCTCTCACTTTTCATCTTCTCCTCTAAATCCAAGCAAGCCTACATGACTTTCTCCTCTCTAAAAAGAATCAACTTTTCTACAAAAGACTCCCTTTTCTTCCTCTAAAAGACTCTCTTTTCAATCTCCAGAAGCCTCTTTAAATAGAGCTCTCAAAATCTCTAAGAGTTTCTTCAAACACCTCTTCAAAATTCGTCCACATTCAATGGAGCTGCTAGAGAACCGTCTATGACACCTACATTGGTCTTTTTTCTTCATTTGACTCCAATTTGCACCATTTTCGTTCCATTAGCTCCATTTACTCCATTTAGTGTACCTACAACCAAAAACTTCAAAAATATCTTTCATTAAAGCGTAATATAATTAAAAATAGGCATTAAATGTTCAAATAAAAGTAATATATTTTAGGCATGTCAAAATCCAGCAAACTTAATTGTTACATGTCCTCAAGTAACTTATGTCCATTGAAATATATTTTAATATGTGATAGTTGGGTTTTTTAAAGACCTCTATAGTTTTGTCCTATAAATGTGTTAGTCATGACTTTAGGAAAATCTTAGTAATTCAGGTTAGAAATAAGGCGTAATAATATTTTGTAATCAAGCACGGGAATTCAAATTCTTCTATTTATTTCAAAAATTAATTGTAGTTTGAAAAAAATAAGAGTCTCAGAAAAATAACAGATAGAATTTGAGAGAACTCTACTGGTAAAGGTAAACTAATATTGTAAGAAAATAAAAGCTCAGAACTATAATGATGTCTTTTTTTTCTTAAATGATTCAAGTAAAGTCAATATTTAATTAGGCATCCCCTCAAGTTTCTCCTCACTTTCATATATACTTTTTCTTTTCTTTCTTTCTTTTCTTTTTCATTTTTTTTTACTTTCAGGATTATTTTCAATAGATCTAAGATCCTCGGTATTTCAAGAGACAATTTCTTTTTTACTTTAAAGAGTAAAATTATATTCCTATTCTCTTTTACTTAATATCATAATTCTTAGAACTCATTTTTATTACCAGAAATTTACTCAAGTCTACCATAACATCTATAGAATCAAAAAAATATAGTTCTCTAAAAATAATGCCACATGCCCCCATATTGCTTTAAAAATATATTTTTTAATATACTTTCTTAAGGACAAATAAAATTATGTTTTTCAAAAAATTTTCTCCCTTCCCTAAACTTAAATTTTTCTTAATAGATTAAAACATTTATAAATGAAAATATTGAAGCAAGAAGAAAATTTTAAAAATGATTTTTTGTAAAAAAAAAAGGTTTAACATGAAAATATGTAAGTATAAAAAGCAGGTATACAATAGCAGTAGAACCTAATTAACTTGTATAACAAAAAGAAATTGCAAAGAACATGATTTTTTCTAAACATAACAACATGTATAACAACAGTAGTATCGTATCGGTAGTGCAATACCAAACATAACAAATAGTATAAGCAACAAATAGTAATAAATCCAAATTACAACAAGTTCACCACAATAATTTCTACACTACATAGTTCAAAACATAGATCACAAATAAAGAAACAAAACATACAATAAAATAACAAAGATATTAATCCTCATAATCATCTCCTTCTATCTCCTCATCAGTTTCCTCCTCCTCTTCCATATAGTCTTGTGGGTAATAGTTCGGAAATGGAGGACTTTGTGGTAACTGAACATTATGATCTCCTTGCAGAAAACTCACCAGAGTTGTATTGAAACTCGTATCATAGTCATGTTTGAGTTTCAAGTATCTATGGTCATGACCAATCTTAAAATCAATATCAGTCACATTTCCTTGAAGATATGTCATATAATGTGTCAAAGCCTGATAATCACTGTGAAGATCTTCTAGAGTGGCTGAATATTGATCAACAATACTAGAGGTAGATGGTTAAGAGGTAGACGTAGAAGGAATATCTGATCTTCCTCCCCTAGATCTCATTCCAGCACGCAATTCATATATGTGAACATTGGTTCTCCTAATTGATTTAAATGGTTGCACCTGTTCCTTCCAACACTCATATCTTACTCCTGATTGCTTACATAATGTAAAAATCAGGGCGGAGAAACCTAATCCTCCAGTAGTTACACCTCTAGAAGAAATATTTTGATGAATTATAGATCCAATATTTAAATTATTCACCTGTTGAATGCAGAAATTCAAATATGCTCTCTCCTTGGTCACCTCACTAAGATGCTTAGTAGGAAAAAGTCGTGCAGAAATAAAATAGTGTCAAGCCTTGAAGGGCCCATTTAACATTGCGGTCGAGAAGTTTAACTTATGATTGTTCTTAATTTTCCAAACTCCTCTTCCATCAGTCAGAAAGGCAATCACCTCGTCTAACTATGGTTCAGTAAGCTCGAATAAAGAATACTCACAGTTCAGAACATTAAGCAACTGATACAGAGCATTAATGCGCTCAGGAGTAACTTTCACTCTTCTTTCTGGAACATAAACTTCATCATCAAAGGCTTTAGGGAAATTGGCGTAAAATTCACGGACAATAGAAATTACTGCAATTTCGGTGAAGTAACATAAACTTTCCCAGTGTTAGGCTATAATTAAGCTTTCAACTGCTCTCCCAGGATTGAGAAAAGCCCTCTCCTGAATCAATTTTTTATTCACGAGAAGATCATTATATCTAAATTGAGCCTTAATATTGGAGAACTTCCCAGAATCAAACTCAAGTCTTTCTTTTCCTCTCTTAGTTTTTGGAGTCATAATCTATACAAATTAAAAAAAAAAAATTCCACATAAATTTCTAACAACATTCTTAACTCCAAACAATATTTTTGTAAAGTAAAAAACTTTTTACCATGGATTCATAACTCATTTGTTCCAAAAAAATTCAAAATTTCGGCACATGAGCAATGTGAGAAGAATCCATGGTGAAAATAAAAAAATTTTAGCATTAAAAGTGAAGCTCTTACCTTGAGGAGATCAAATAGCAAGTTCTTAAGCCAACAAATCGCCCTAAAAACCAAGATTTAAGAATCCCCAGGAAACCCCCACATTGTTTTTCGTGAAAACTAGGAAGAAGAAGGTGACAGTTTGGTCAAAAATCTAGTTTTTAACCCAATTTTCAGTTTAGTTGAACCAGCGCTTAGGCGCCAATTCTGGTGCCTAAACCCCAAGCTCTCGAGTTTCTGGCACCTAATCGCTAGTGCCCAAATTTCAATTTTCTATTTTTTTTTTTATCAATTTTTATAATGAGCACTGCACACCAAGGCACTAAGAACCCTAGTAAGATAAATTCAACATATTTAAATAACTTACAATGCCTAATTTTCACAAAACACAAAAAATCACTTATATTTAAATATAAATTCAATCCCCATACAAACACTAATATAAATCACTCATAACCTTTAAACACAAATTCTAAATTTACTCACAGACTATTAAGCATTTAATCAATATAAATACTAGAAAGCCTACAAGCACACCACAGAGCTAATGTTCAACATAACCAAACACTATCAAACACACCTCGAAGCAACAAGAATGTATAGAAGCTACTATGAAAAATCCACTACATATTGTCATCAACCACACTATCCACTCCTCTAATATCTCTAAGCGATTGATGCATGTACAAGTTGTAGAAGGGAAGTTTAAGAAGTCCTCAGAATCTTCGTTGATCCAACAATTCTTCTTGTACATCTAAACTTGTGCATCATGGACTACGACATCATGATACGATTCATTTGTCAATCCAGATGATCGAATTGATTAGTGATTAGTGATATTACTGATCTTGTTATGAATCACTGATATCTTCTTCTTTATGTTCCATACTTCCTCTAAGATACTTTCCAAACAATTTACACATCGAGATGTTGATGATGTGGAAGGGTGTGAAGACTGATCCATAAAAGAACATCATCCATGCACTGCATAAAGATCGATGTTGTCACACCTTAAGATAGACTGGTCCATGTGCTTCCAAGGAAGAGTTATCTTTTCTCAACTTTCAAAAGAAACCTTGGCTTGACTACAAAGTTAGAAAATAGTTGCAGGGTGTCCAAGCCTAGTCATAGATCCATTTAGTACAACTCCAATGATGGATCTATAAATAAGTTCCCCACATCAATAGGCCTTCTCGTCTGAATACAATAATTGAGGATTGCATTTTCCTTCATTACTTCCTTGATGTTCGTGGTAGGAAGCAATTTGGAAAAAAATGAAAGGGTGCCAATATATAGAAAATGAATTTAATCTTACAGTAGGGAAACTAACCTTGGAATCACTTCTAAATTTCCAACGTTCATCGCAGTCCTTCAGGAATCTGAAGATCTCACTTAAATTGTCCTAGTCGGAGTGAAGTTAAAAAAGTCACAAATTGGCATGCCATCCACCAAGAAAAAAATTGTTGATCCTTAAAGGAGTGAAAGTTACTAACTTACTTCGAGCATATAGCAATCCATGATTTAATCCGTGAAGATTTGCATAACATTCCTTCGCAAAAGAGATCACAACAGCGACATTGGTGTAGCAAAACACTTCTCAAGGCCTCTGCACAATAATTGCCTTGATTTGCCCTCCAGGCATGATGAATCCTCTTTCTTTTATCAATTTCTTCTTCAACAAAATTCTATCATGAAGTCTCTTCTTTTCTTTGCTTATGAACTTCTTATGGTCAAAGACTCTAAGAGTTGAAATTGTCAAAGCATTGCAATCCATGATTCTTGAAATTCGGTGAAATCTCAAGACTTCTATCACCCCCAAACCTTCTAAAATGGTGAAGAACGAAATGAATTGAAGGTTTTGTGGGGTGTATAATGGCGAAAACCGTCATAAAATTGAAAAAACACTCAATTTCGTGATTCAGTAACTGTGGCACCTAGGCGCCAGATTTGGACCCCCAGGAGCCACGTTCTATGTATTCTGGCGCACAATTAAACACTGGTTTGCCAAAGGTCAAAATACACATCTTAACCTCCCCCAGTTCATGAATCATATTGTTTTAAAAAGTAACAACACAAGTGCGACTCTCAATCAAAATCAAGTAAATACACACAAAAAAATCTAAACCAACTAAACTCAATTCATTATAATAACTATGGGCTACCTCCCACAAAGTGCTTGGTTTAACATTGTCAACCCGACGTATCCACATCTTACTCAGGTTGACCCAAAATTAGGATTTCATTAGATATAGATCTATTTCCATCAAAGTAAGCTTCCAGCCTACATCCATTTACCTGGAAAATTTTATCATTTTTCGAATCCTTGATATCCACAACACCGTAAGGATAAACTTTTATCAAATGAATGACCCCATCCACCTAGAATTCAATTTTCTAGGAAATAATTTCAATCTTGTATTGTATAGTAAAACATATTATCCAGGTTCTATATTTCTTATTAAAATCTTCTGATCATGCCAAAATATCAACTTTTCCTTATAAATTTTTTACATTCTCATAAGATTTATTTATGATTTCCTCAAGCTCATTCAATTGCAATAGTCTTCTCTCATCAGCATTTTTCAAATTAAAATTAAATTCTTTTATAGCCCAATAAACTTTATGCTCTAGTTTTACTGGAAAGTGATAAGTCTTCCCAAATATGAGTTTTTATGGGGTAATTTCTATAGGACTTTGTACGTCATCCCATCAGCCCATAATGCTCCATCCAGTCTATCAGACCAATACACCCTATTAGGATTTATATTTTTTTTTTCAAAATTCTTTTAATTTCTTGATTGGATAATTCTGCTAGATCATTGATCTGAGGATGATAAGCAGTGTCAATTATATGTATAATACCATATTTTTTAACTAATGTTTAAATCTTTTTATTCCGGAAATGACTTCCCCCAGCTGTAATTATTACTCTCAACATCCAAAATCTACTAAAAATATTTCTCTTGGAAAATTTTGTAACATTTTGAGCATCACAGCGAGGTAAAGCTACAAATTTTATCCACCTTGAAGCATTATCCACAACAACTAAAATCTATATATTTTTGAAAGATGGTATGAATGGTCTCATAAAGTCTAAACCACAAATATAAAAAATCTCAACCTCTAGAGTAATATTGAGGGGCACTTCATTTCTTCTAGAAATATTGTTAATCGGCTGACATTGATCACATGTTTTCACATAAGTATTGACATCTCTAAATATTGTAGGACAATAAATTCCATATTGTAAAGTTTTATATGCAGTTTTATTAATCTCATAGTGTCCCCCAAAATCAAAATCATGACATTTCTAAATAATTTGTTAAGTTTCTTCCATAAGTACACATCTTTAAATTATTTGATCCTTACTGATTAAACATTAGTCATTGTTGTCTGCTAAGTTTAGATGATTTTTACAAATCAGACGATTATGCATCATTGTCGATTTTAAGAAAATTTTACCTATTGTATCTCGTGTTACAGTCAATTTGAAAATATTTATCAGTCAGACGTCATGCATCATTGTCAATTTTGCGACTCAGGAGAAATTACCCTTGATGGAATGAGTTGAGTTCCTTGAGTATCAGTCAGAGATTGATGATCCCTTGAATTAACTTCATAGGTTCCCTGAGTGTCAGCCAAACCCGGGTATGCACGTGTAATTAAAAAAAATTACTTAGGATTTTGATGAACTTAACAATAAAATACATTGGTTAGAAACACCTTCTCATTATCAAGTTGAGAGCTAACCAGGATATCAGGCCTAACTCCCTTGGATGTACATTTATTTGATTGCTTGGTTATCAGAGTGCTTTTATAAATCTTTAAGGCAGGCTTAAGCTGAATGATAAAAATTGTGTCTCGTCTCCCAGCTTTTTCCAAGATCAGTTCTCTTTGATGGATGGCAATCAACTTGCTTTATTCTGAATGATATGAAAGAATTGTATTCTTCTATCGATATGTGATTATTTGCTAGTTCCAATAACTTGGGTAGCATCACTATTGGTCTAAAGCATACCATAATGGTCATTCCTTTAACCCTTAAGCTAGGGCAGCATGAGCTATTATGTGCTCCTGCTCCTATACTTCTAACATCTCCTTCTAGAAGTGTATGATGAACAAGCGAAGGCTCTCATTATGTACTTGACAAATATGCAGGAGGCTCTGTGAGCTTTTCTAAGGCTTTTGGGAACTAATAAATTATGCCGCAAACATTCTCTTAAAATCAATGAAAGATGCAATCACTCATGGTGGCAATGAATTTAAATTTATGAGGGTTGACTCACTCAATATGCTAAAGAAGAGAAAATATAGTGATCCTTAGTAGACACATAGTTGAATCGAATAATGTTGCATTTGGTCGGATGGGTCATACCTTTATAGAACTCTGATGCTAGTATTTTGAACATCTCTGAGGGTTGATCGTAGAGGTTTACTGAGAGAATACATTCTTTTGTCGCCGAGGTTCTTCAATACACATGAACTAATGTTGGTAGATCAGTGTTGAGCCAACACTATCAACATACTGGGTGTTTCCTTCTCTTTTCAGGGTTAAGGGAGATCTTTGACCGTTGGAAGTAGTCCTTCCCCTCAGAAATGCTACTTTCTTCCCCAAGTTAGTGCCTCTTAGATGACATCCAACATTTGATATTTCAACTCCTAGATTTGTTGGTTCACTAACTCTCTTATGTACTCCATATTAGTGGTGCCTCCTTTATGAAATTCTTCTCTACATGTTGCTCCTCTTCATGTCTATGACATGATTCAAGCTCACCACATAGTAATATATCTTGTCTATCCTCCCTTATTTATAAAATGATATCACTATTTATAGAAAAGAGATTACAATATAATGATGTTACATTTCTATCCCACATGATATTTTATGTATTTAAATTTTATGAGCATATTTCTTGGGTGCTTTCTAGCTCGATCGACTGTGCTAGTATGACTCTATGAGGCCAATCTGATCGGCTAGGCTGAGTTGATGTTGCCAGTTTGCTGAGCTTGATTAGCTGCAGGTTTGTAGGATTGATTTGGTCGAATATGCTTTGCCGATCGATTGATCTCTTATGGTTGTTGACTTTTGATCCATGGGTGGGAGATGATCTCTACAACACATCTATCCCACTTAGCAGAGCATATTAAACTTTCTTTTTAATTTTGGTTTGAACACAACTAGTGGTGTTTTTGCTGACTTTTGTTTCGAGTACATGTACATGAGAGAGCCACTCTTCTTTTGCTTTATCATTTGCTTTTTTGTTGTAATCTCTTACCTATGATTAATGCAAACTGCACACCTTTCAACAATGAGGAGCTTCTCCCTTCACGAACGAGGAGCTTCTGCCGGCAAAATGAGACTAGATTATTGGGCAGATGGTGAATCATCATAATCGGATAGATAGATCATTCCACAACAAGAGGAGCTCGTGGGATGTTTAGAATACTCTATTGTACTATCAATATTTGGTCCCTGCTGAGCAGCATTAGAGGCGTTCGTAGGATGGCTGAGGAACTGAATTCATTCTTTAGGTCAAATCTACTCGAAGGTAGGTTGATGCTTTTGCTCTGTGTTTTTGTAATGGTAAGCTCATATACTTATCTATCTCGCTTTAGTTCGATGGATTCAGCTCGTTAAGTTATTTTTTTCTCCTTTTCTGGCTCGACCACTTTCAACTTTAGCACAGATGTAGCCGTTCGATTAGATAAGTGTTCCTCCTAGTCTTCTATTAGCAGACCATCCTTTGTCATTCTTCCTCTATTTTAGACCGTTTGATCTCCAACAGTAACACATTTTTAATGTACAACTGTTATAAACTAATTACCCGGTCTTTTTTATTTTTAAAATTACCCAATCTTTGTCAATCAATTTTTTTTTATGTGATAATTAATTTTTTAATTGGGGAAAAAAAATTGAGGGGCACATGTGAATATAATGGTTGGGTAATTTTATTAGAATTAAAAATATGAATTAAATTTTTATAGTAAATTTTAATTTTTTTATTGAGAATTTAAAAAGAATTTATGAAATGATAACTTTTTAATAAATAGCAAATAAATAACTTGCGATTATCCCAACTGTACGCCGGCATTGAATTCGACTCGGCGGGAAAGTTGAAGAATTCCTCATGATTTCTGTCCCTAAGGCAAAATGACTTCGGTTCCGATCTTCCTAAAGATCAATATTGTTCACTTGGCTTCTGCAATCGATCGATCTGGCCGTTGGAGACGATAAACGGGTCAGGTATCGGCGATGTCGTCAATGGTTGGAGCCAGTGCTGGCCACGCCTACAGCACGGGCAGCGTTGGAGGTGATTGGATGATGCCGCCTCTCTCAGTGCTCCTCAAGCGGGAGCTGACGAGCGAGCAGATCGAGAAGCCCGACATCCTGTATGGTGTGGCCAGTCGGAGCAAGAAAGGCGAGGACTTGACTTTTCTAAAGACCGTGTGCCAGCGCGTGCCTGGGAATGGCGCCACCACCTTCTCCGTCTTCGCGGTACTCGTCTGTCATTCCTCTCCCAAACCCCACATTCTGTGTGTGCGCGCACGCACGTCGTGCGTGCGTGCGGTTTTTTTATTATTAATAATTACCATTTGGAGACTAATTAGAACAGATGAGCTGAAGTTTTAACTTAAAACTGGTTCATCTCCTAAGAGGATGGAAAGGTAAAGATATGTTGCTGTAATAATCATTGATGATTAATTTCATAGATTCATTTGGAAAGTTATGGAGTAGGCACTTGGTTTTGGCGTTTGAGTGCCATACTGGTTGATCTGGGTTGCCGGGTTTTCTTCTTCACGTGTCTTTATCCGTTTGGTGTTTGAAAAAAAGGTTCTTTTTGTTGTAGCATTACTAGTGAGGGTACAAACTTATTAATAATACCTGGTGTTATCATGCTCTATTTGGGAATTTACTTTCAGTGCCTGCTTTTAATGATAGTCAATATTATGTTGATAAACTTAACATATCCATGATTTTACAGTATAACTCATGATTTTATTCACGATGTTCTTCTAAAAGGATTATGCCTTTAAAACTCTCATTTATTAATTCATCAAAACACCATTTCTATCTCTTCTTGATTTGTAATTCTATTATCTTCACCTTTAATTCGTCAAATTTGATTAAGGTCTTTAGATGCCAAGTCTTTTGTCTTAGTTTCNTCAATTTATATTTAGCGGCTAATGTGTAAAATTAAATATTATATAAGGATTACAAAAATGTTTACACACTAGGGGTACCACTCAAACATATGTATCGTTTCAAGTAATATAAAATTTTCTTTAAAAACCCTAGTATTGATCCCATAGAGAAAGCTAAAACTCTTGTAAAATTGATATTAATAAAACCTACTTTTAAATTGTAAAAAAACTATATAGTAAATGTTCCCAAGTTTTTATGTAATATTTAATCCAATATAATTAAAGGAATGCTAAGTATGCTAAGCAAATGCAAAATGTAAATGCAGTACAATCTAAAAAGGGTTTTAAAACGTAAACTTACGACTACTCTAAACTAACAATGTATGAAGAGTTTAAATTTGTATAAAACATCCTTTCCCTTTCAATAAGTTTATAATTAGTGTAGGAAAATAGTTTTAAAATATAATTAAGGAATTGTGTCAAATATGAGCAATTCTATTTGTTACCCTCTATCAATTGCATAACATTGGCTAATCTTCAGTTTTATCCCTAAATCTGTGGTTATGCTATGAAGATACTAGCTCTCACTCTAGAGTTCCCATTTTCCCTCAATTGATGGCTAACATCTCGTTTTAGTTTCCAAACATCTGAACTAAATTGGAGATTTTAATCTATCACCCTAAAATCTCCAATTCTACGCCGATCAAAACTTATTATCGTATTTATTTGCACCTAACCTCAGGGACTACATTCATATCCATTAAGCTAAATGTGATTCTTACTATGTTGGAACATAGTCCATTTTTTGTTAATACATTTTACAACAGATTTTAACAGATCAATGGGCCAGATTGACAAGTAAATTAAGCATAGAGTTTGAATCATCATAATTTATGTAATTTTAAAAGTACTCTACTAAACTACATTCCTACACATAATTATTTTATAGATAAATAAATGTTTACAAGTAAGGAGACAAAGGAAACTACTCAGATCTAATGGGGAAGAAACAACAAGACATGGATTTATAGATAAATAAAAGTTTACAAGACAAGACAAACTAAAATAAACAAAGTACACAACTTATCTTAAACTCCTTCCCAAGAAATGCTTCTAGTTCCTTTAAATCACTCACTCTCCTTACAATTCCACTCCAAACTTACTCATAATCTGTAGTGAAGAAGATATCTCTCACTTTTCATCTTCTCCTCTCAATCCAAGCAAGCCTACATGACTTTCTCCTCTCTAGAAAGAATCCACTTCTCTACAAAAGACTCCCTTTTATTCCTCTAAAATACTCTCTTTTGAATCTCCATAAGTCTCTTTAAATAAAGCTATCAAAATACCTAAGAGTTTCTTCAAACACCTCTTCAAAATTCATCCACATTCAATGGAGCTGCTAGAGAACCGTCTATGGCGCCTACATTGGTTTTTTTGCTTCATTTGACTCCAATTTGCTCCATTTTCGTTCCATTCGCTCCATTTACTCCATTTAGTGTACCTACAACCAAAAACATCAAAAATATCTTTCATTAAAGCATAATATAATTAAAAATAGGCATTAAACGTTCAAATAAAAGTAACATATTTTAGGCATGTCAAAATCCACCAAACTTAATTGTTACTTGTCCTCAGGTAACTTATGTCCATTGAAATATACTTTAATATGTGATAGTTGGTTTTATTAAAGACTTCTATAGTTTTTTCCTATAAATGTGTTAGTCGTGAAATTAGGAAATTCTTAGTAATTTAGGTTAGAAATAAGGCGTAATAATATTTTGTAATCAAGCACGGGAATTCTAATTCTTCTATTCATTTCAAAAATTAATTGTAGTTTGAAAAAAATAGGAGTTTCAGAAAAATAACAGATAGAATTTGAGAGAACTGTATTAGTAAAGGTAAACTAATATTGTAAGAAAATAAAAGCTCGGAACTATAATGATGTCTTTTTTTTTTTAAATGATTCAAGTGAAGCCAATATTTAATTAGGCATCCCCTCAAGTTTCTCCTCACTTTCATATAGACTTTTTCTTTTCTTCTTTTTTTCTTTTTCTTTTCTTTTTTATTTTTAGGATTATTTTCGATAGGTCTAAGATCCTTGATATTTCAAGAGACAATTTCTTTTTTTACTTTAAAGAGTAAAATTATATTCCTATTCTCTTTTACTTAATATCATAATTCTTAGAACTCATTTTTATTACCAGAAATTTACTCAAGTCTACCATAACATCTATAGAATCAAAAAAATATAGTTCTCTAAAAATAATGCCACATGCCCCCATATTGCTTTAAAAATATATTTTTTTAATATACTTTCTTAAGGACAAATAAAATAATGTATTTCAAAAAAATTTCTCCCTCTTTCAAACTTAAATTTTTCTTAATAGATTAAAACATTTATAACTGAAAATATTGAAGCAAGAAGAAAATTTTAAAAATGATTTTTTGTAAAAAAAAGGTTTAACATGAAAATATGTAAGTACAAAAAGCAGGTATACAATAGCAGTTGAACCTAATTAACATGTATATAACAAAAAGAAATTGCTAAGTACATGTTTTTTTCTAAACATAACAACATGTATAACAACAGTAGTATAGTATCGGTAGTGCAATAATAGACATAACAAATATTATAAGCAACAAATAGTAATAAATCCAAATTACAACAAGTTCACCACAATAATTTCTACACTACATAGTTCAAAACATAGATCACAAATAAAGAAACAAAACATACAATAAAAAACAAAGATACTAATCCTCATAATCATCTCCTTCTGTCTCCTCATCAATCTCCTCCTCCTCTTCCATATAGTCTTATGGGTAATAGTTCTGAAATGGAGGACCTGGTGGTAACTGAACATTATGATCTCCTTGCAGAAAACTCACAAGAGTTGTATTGAAACTCGTATCATGGTCATGCTTGAGTTTCAAGTATCTATGGTCATGATCAATCTTAAAATCAATATCAGTCACATTTCCTTGAAGATATGCCATATCATGTGTCAAAGCCTGATAATCATTGTGAAGATTGATCAACAATACCAGAGGTAGATGGTTAAGAGGTAGACGTAGAAGGAATATCTGATCTTCCTCCCCTAGATCTCATTCCATCATGCAGTTCATATATGTGAACATTGGTTCTCCTATTTGATTTAAATGGTTGCACCTATTCTTCCCAACACTCATATCTTACTCCTGATTGCTTACATAAAGTAAAAATCAGGGCGGAGAAACCTAATCCTCCAGTAGTTACACCTCTAGAAGAAATATTTTGATAAATTATAGATCCAATATTTAAATACTTCACCTGTTGAATGCAGAAATTCAAAGATGCTCTCTCCTTGGTCACCTCACTAAGATGCTTAGTAGGAAGAAGTTGTGCAGAAATAAAATAGTGTCAAGCCTTGAAGGGCCCATTTAACATTGCGGTCAAGAAGTTTACCTTATGATTGTTCTTAATTTTCCAAACTCCTCTTCCATCAGTCAGAAATGCAATCACCTCGTCTAACTACGATTCAGTAAGCTTGAATAAAGAATACTCACAGTTCAGAACATTAAGCAACTGATATAGAGCATTGACTTAATCATCAAAGGCCTTAGAGACTGATGGAACATAAACTTAATCATCAAAGGCTTTAGAGAAATTGGCATAAAATTCCCGGACAATAGAAATTACTGCAACTTCGGTGAAGTAACAGAAACTTTCCCAGTGTCAGGCTATAATTAAGCTTTCAACTGCTCTCCCAGGATTGAGAAAAGCCCTCTCCATATTCAATTTTTTATTCACGAGAAGATCATTATATCTAAATTGAGCCTTAATATTGGAGAACTTCCCAGAATCAAACACATGTCTTCCTTTTCCTCTCTTAGTTTTAGGAGTTATACAAATTTAAAAAAGAATTCCACATAAATTTCTAACAACATTCTTAACTCCAAACAATATTTTTGTAAAGTAAGAAACTTTTTACCATGGTTTCATAACTCATTTCTTTAAAAAAAAATTCAAAATTTTGGCACATAAGCAATGTGAGAAGAATCCATGGTGAAAATAAAAAAATTTTAGCATTAAAGTGAAGCTCTTACCTTGAGGAGATCAAATAGCAAGTTCTTAAGCCAAGAAATCGCCCTAAAACCAAGATTTAAGAATCCCCAGGAAACGCCCACATTGTTTGAAAACAAAGAAAAAGAAGGTGACAGTTTGGTCAAAAATCTAATTTTCAACCCAATTTTCAGTTTAGTTGAACCAGCGCTTAGGCACCAATCTGGTGCCTAAGCCCCAAGCTCTCGAGTTTTTGGCACCTACTCGCTAGTGCCCAAATTTTAATTTTCTATTTTTTTTTTATCAATTTTCATAATGAGCACTGCACAACAAGGCACTAAGAACCCTAGTAAGATAAATTCAACATATTTAAATAACTTCCAATGCCTAATTTTCACAAAATACAAAAAAATCACTTATATTTAAATATAAATTCAATCCCCATACAAACGCTAATATAAATCACTCATAACCTTTAAACACAAATTCTAAATTCACTCACAGACTATTAAGCGTTTAATCACTCTAAATACTAGAAAGCCTACAAGTACACCACAGAGCTAATGCTCAACATAACCAAACACTATCAAACACACCTCAAAGCAACAAGAATGTATAGAAGCTACTATGAAAAATCCACTACATATTGTCATTAACCACACTATCCACTTCTCTAATATCTCCAAGTGATTGATGCATGTACAAGTTGTAGAAGGGAAGTTTAGGAAGTCCTCGGAATCTTCGTTGATCCAACAATTCTTCTTGTATATCTAAACTTGTGCATCATGGACTACGACATCATGATCCGAATGTTGTTTCATTTGCCAATCCAGATGATCGAATTGATCAGTGATATTACTGATCATGTTATGAATCACTGATATCTTCTTCTTTTCGTTCCCTACTTCCTCTAAGATACTTTCCAAACAATTTACACATCGAGATGCTGATGATGTGGAAGGGTGTCAAGATTGATCCATAAAAGAACATCATCCATGCACCGCATAAAGATCGTTGTTATCACACCTCAAGATAGACTGGTCCATGGGCTTCTAAGGAAGAGTTATCTTTTCTCAACTTTCAAAAGAAACCTTGGCTTGACTACAAAGTTCGAAAATAATTGCAGGGTGTCCAAGCCCAGTCATAGATCCATTTAGTACAACTCCAATAATGGATCTATAAATAAGTTCCCAACATCAATAGGTCTTCCTGTCTGAATAATTGAGGATTGCATTTTCCTTCATTACTTCCTTGATGTTCATGGTAGGAAGCAATTTGGAAAAAATGAAAGAGTGCCAAGACATATAAAATGAATTTAATCTTACAGTAGGGAAACTAACCTTGGAATCACTTCTAAATTTCCAACGTTCATCGCAGTCCGTCAGGAATCTGAAGATCTCACTTAAATTGTCTCTAGTCGGAGTGAAGTTAATAAATTCACAAATTGGCATGTCATCCACCAACAAAAACTTGTTTATCCTTGAAGGAGTGAAAGTTACTAACTTACTTCGAACATAAAACAATCCATGATTTAATCTGTGAAGATTTGCATAACATTCCTTCACAAAAGAGATCACAACAACGACATTGGTGTAGCAAAACACTTCTCAAGGCCTCTGCGCAATAATTGCTTCGATCTGCCCTCCAGGCATGATGAATCCTCTTTCTTTTATCAATTTATTCTTCATCAAAATCCTATCATGAAGTCTCTTCTTTTCTTTGCTTATGAACTTCTTATGGTCAAAGACTCTAAGAGTTGAAATTGTCAAAGCATTGCAATCCATGATTCTTAAAATCCGGTGAAATCTCAAGACTTCTATCACTCTCAAACCTTCTAAAATGGTGAAGAACAAAATGAATTGAAGGTTTTGTGGGGTGTATAATGGCGAAAACCGTCATAAAATTGAAAAACCACTCAATTTCGTGATTCAGTAAATGTGGCACCTAAGCGCCAGATTTGGACGCCCAGGAGCTAAGTTCTCTGTATTCTGGCGCCTAGGCGCCAGTGCACAATTAAACACTGGTTTGCCAAAGGTCAAAATACACATCTTAACCTCCCTTAGTTCATGAATTATATTATTTTAAGTAGTAACAACATACGTGCGACTCTCAATCAAAATCAAGTAAATACACACAAAAAAATCTAAACCAACTAAACTCAATTCATTATAATAACTATGGGCTACCTCCCACAAAGTGCTTAGTTTAACGTCGTCAGCAATACACATCCACATCTTACTCAGGTTGACCCAAAATTAGGATTTCATTAGATATAGATCTATTTCCATCAAAGTAAGCTTTCAGCCTACATCCATTTACCTGGAAAATTTTATCATTTTTCGAATCCTTAATATCCACAACACTGTAAGGATAAACTTTTATCAAATGAATGACCCCATCCACCTAGAATTCAATTTTCTAGGAAATAATTTCAATCTTGTATTGTATAGTAAAATCTATTATCTAGGTTCTATAATTCTTATTAAAATCTTCTGATCATGTCATAATTTCAACTTTTCCTTATAAATTTTTACATTCTCATAAGATTTATTTATGATTTCCTCAAGCTCATTCAATTGTAATAGTCGTCTCTCACCAACATTTTTCAAATTAAAATTAAATTCTTTTATAGCCCAATAAATTTTATGCTCCAGTTTTATTGGAAAGTCACAAGTCTTCCCAAATATGAGTTTTTATGAGGTAATTTCTATAGGACTTTGTATGTCATCCCATAAGCTCATAATGCTCCATCCAGTCTATCAGACCAATACACCCTATTAGGATTTATAGTTTTTTTCAAAATTCTTTTAATTTCTTGATTGGATAATTCTGCTAGATCACTGGTCTGAGGGTGATAAGCAATGTCAATTATATGTATAATACCATATTTTTAACTAATGTTTCAATCTTTTTATTCCTGAAATGACTTCCCCCAGTTGTAATTATTACTCTCAACATCCAACATCTACTGAAAATATTTATCTTAGAAAATTTTGCAACATTTTGAGCATCACAGCTGGGTAAAGCTACAACTTTTATCCACCTTGAAGCATTGTCCACTGCAACTAAAATCTATATATTTTTGAAAGATGGTATGAATGGTCCCATAAAGTCTAAACCCCAAATATAAAAAATCTCAAACTATAGAGTAATATTGAGCGGCGTTTCATTTCTTCTAGAAATATTGTCAACCCGCTGACATTGATCACATGTTTTCACACAAGTGTTGACATCTCTAAATATTATAGGACAATAAATTCCTTAATTAGAATCAAACAAGTTGAAAATATGCAGTGGACAATCTATATATTTATAAAGTTTTATATGTAGTTTTATCAATCTCAAAGTGTCCCCCAAAATCAAAATCATGACATTTCTAAATAATTTGTTAAGTTTCTTCCATAAGTACACATCTTCTAATTATTTGATCCTTACTGATTAGACATTAATCATTGTTGTCTACTAAGTTTAGATAACTTTTACAAATCAGATGATTATGCATCATTGTCGATTTTAAGAAAATTTTACCTATTGTATCTTGTGTTACTGTCACTTTGAAAATATTTATCAGTCAGACGTCATGCATCATTATCAGTTTTGCCACTCGAGAGAAATTGCCCTTGATGGAATGATTTGAGTTCCCTAAGTATCAGTCAGAGATTGATGATCCCTTGAATTAACTTCATAAGTTCGATGAGTGTTAGCCAAACTCGGGTATGCATGTGTAATTTTAAAAAAAAATTACTTAGCATTTTGATGAACTTAACAATAAAATACATTGGTTAGAAACACCTTCTCATTATCAAGTTGAGAGCTAACCAGGATATCAAGCCTAACTGCCTTGGCTGTACATTTATTTGATTGCTTGGTTATCAGAGTGCTTTTATAAATCTTTAAGGTAGGCTTAAGCTGAATGATAAAAATTGTGTCTCGTCTCCCAGCTTTTTCCATGATCAGTTCTCTTTGATTAATGGAAGTCAACTAGCTTGATTCTGAATGATATGAAAGAGTTGTATTCTTCTATCGATATGTGATTATTTGCTAGTTCCAACAACTTGTGTAGCGTCTTCGGTCACTATTGGCCTAAAGCATACCATAATGGTCATTCCTTCAACCCTTAAGCTAGGGCGGCATGAGCTATTATGGGCTCCTGCTCCCATACTTCTAACATCTCCTTTTAGAAGTGTATGATGAACAAGCGAAGGC
Source organism: Phalaenopsis hybrid cultivar (assembly GCA_002079205.1). Taxonomy (NCBI): domain Eukaryota; kingdom Viridiplantae; phylum Streptophyta; class Magnoliopsida; order Asparagales; family Orchidaceae; genus Phalaenopsis; species Phalaenopsis hybrid cultivar. Next base: position 12,410 of record JXCR01126296.1, on the reverse strand, counting down.
TCTCATTATGTACTTTTCAAATCTGCAGGAGGCTCTGTGAGCTTTTCTAAGGCTTTTGGGCACTAATAAATTATGCCGCAAACATTCTCTTAAAATCAATGAAAGATGCAATCACTCATGGTGGCAATGAATTTAAATTTATGAGGGTTGACTCGCTCAATATGCTAAAGAAGAGAAAATATAGTGATCCTTAGTAAACACATAGTTGAATCAAATAATGTTGCATTTGGTCGGATGGGTCCTACCTTTATAGAACTTTGATGCTAGTATTTTGAACATCTATGGGGCTTGATCGTAGAGGTTTATTGAGAGAATACATTCTTTTTCCACCGAGGTTCTTCAATACACATGAACTAATGTTGGTAGATAAGTGTCGACCCAACACTATCAAATTACTACGTGTTTCCTTATCTTTTCAGGGTTAAGGGAGATCTTTGACAATTGGAAGTAGTCCTTCCCCTTGGAAATGCTACTTTCTTCCCCAAGTGAGTGCCTCTTAGATGACATCCAACATTTGATCTTTCAACTCCTAGATTTGTTGGTTCACTAACTCTCATATGTACTCCATATTATTAGTGCCTCCGTTATGAAGTTCTTCTCTACATGTTGCTCCGCTTCATGTCTATGACATGATCCAACCTCACCACATAGTAATATATCTTGTCTATCCTCCCTTATTTATAAAATGATATCACTATTTATAGAAAAGAGATTACAATATAATGATGTTACATTTCTATCCCACATGATATTTTATGTATTTAAATGTTATGAGCATATTGCTTGGTTGCTCTCTAGCTCGACCGACTGGGCTAGTACGACTCTATGAGGCCAATCTGATCGGCTAGGCTGAGTTGATGTTGCCAGTTTGATGAGCTTGATTAGCTTCAGGTTGGCAGGATTGATTTGTTTGAATATGCTTTGCCGATCGATCGATCTCTTATGGTTGTTGACTTTTGATCCATGGGCGGGAGATGATTTCTACAACACATCTATTCCACTTAGCAGAGCATACTAAAATTTATTTTTTATTTTGTTTTGAACACAACTACTGGTGTTTTTTTTGTCTTTTGTTTCGAGTACATGTACATGAGAGAGCCACTCTTCTTTTGCTTTATCATTTGCTTTTTTGTTGTAATCTTTTAGCTATGATTAATGCAAACTGCACACCTTTCAATAATGAGGAGCTTCTGCGGCAAAATGAGACTAGATTATTGGGCAGATGGTGAATCACCATAATCAGATAGATAGATCATTCAACAACAAGAGGAGCTCGTGGGATGTTTATAATACTCCATTGTACTACCAATATTTGGTCCCTTCCGAGGAGCATTAGAGGCGTTCGTAGGATGGCTGAGGAACTAAATTCATTCTTTAGGTCAAATCTACTCGAAGGCAGGTTGATGCTTTTGCTCTACGTTTTTGTAATGGTAAGCTCATATACTTATCTATCTCGCTTTAGTTCGATGGATTCAGCTCGTTAAATTATTTTTTTTCTCCTTTTCTGGCTCGACCACCTTCAACTTTAGCTCAGATGTAGCCGTTCGATTAGATAAGTGTTCCTCCTGGTCTTCTATTAGTAGACCATCCTTTGTCATTCTTCCTCTATTTTAGACCGTTTGATCCCCAACAATAACACATTTTTAATGTAACTGTTATTTATAAACTAAGTACTCAGTCTTTTTTATTTTTAAAATTAACCAATCTTTCACAATCAATTTTTTTTGTAATAATCAATTTTTTAATTGGGGAAAAAAATTGAGGGGCACATGTGAATATATTGGTTGGGTAATTTTATTAGAATTAAAAATATGAATTAAATTTTTATAGTAAATTTTAATTTTTTTATTGAGAATTTAAAAAGAATATATAAAATGATAACTTTTTTATAAATAGCAAATAAATAACTTGCGATCATCCCAACTGTACGCCGGCATTGAATTCGACTCGGCGGGAAAGTTGAAGAATTCCTCATGATTTCTGTCCCTAAGGCAAAATGACTTCGGTTCCGATCTTCCTAAAGATCAATATTGTTCACTTGGCTTCTGCAATCGATCGATCTGGCCGTTGGAGACGATAAACGGGTCAGGTATCGGCGATGTCGTCAATGGTTGGAGCCAGTGCTGGCCACGCCTACAGCACGGGCAGCGTTGGAGGTGATTGGATGATGCCGCCTCTCTCAGTGCTCCTCAAGCGGGAGCTGACGAGCGAGCAGATCGAGAAGCCCGACATCCTGTATGGTGTGGCCAGTCGGAGCAAGAAAGGCGAGGACTTGACTTTTCTAAAGACCGTGTGCCAGCGCGTGCCTGGGAATGGCGCCACCACCTTCTCCGTCTTCGCGGTACTCGTCTGTCATTCCTCTCCCAAACCCCACATTCTGTGTGTGCGCGCACGCACGTCGTGCGTGCGTGCGGTTTTTTTATTATTAATAATTACCATTTGGAGACTAATTAGAACAGATGAGCTGAAGTTTTAACTTAAAACTGGTTCATCTCCTAAGAGGATGGAAAGGTAAAGATATGTTGCTGTAATAATCATTGATNTTAATTGGGGGCAGCAAGAGATTGCTTCTCTTAAGGAGCAACTGCAGTGCTTGTTAAGAGACAACCAAATCCTGAGGAGGGCTGTTGCAATACAGCATGAACGTAATTTAGAATTGGAGGAGAAGGCAAAAGAAGTACAGCAATTGAAGAATATAATCAGTCAATACCAAGAGCAACTCCAAACATTGGAGGTAACTTTTAGTACTTCTCAGCTCAGTTTTGCTTTTTATAAATTATTGCATGTTTGGTAGTACAATTTGAGGACAGCAGTTGCACGTCATTGTGGGCTTTGGATGGAATTGAGCTTTCTTTTATCAGCTGAAGTGAGACCTAGTTTACTGTGATGATTCCATGCTAGCTTTGTTAGAGAAATTTGTGGTGGGCTTGTTATTTTTGGTGGGTGTCTAGANCTTTATAGCATCAGCTTTATCGGAGAATATGGTTGTATACATTCAGGTTGGGTGTTTTGTTTCCATCCATAAAATTTTGTGTTTACAACCTAGCACATTTGGGTGTATGCATGTGTTTAAAAATTATGGTTGTTTTCAATTTGCTAATATGTGATGATTTTAGAGATTTTCATTGCATGTGAAGTCACCAAAAAAGAACTCATTAAACCACATTGATGATGACATGTAAGATAGAATGATTCTAGTTATAGCCATGAACTAGTGATTCGCTTAGAGCTTCTTTGGGTTCAATTTTGTTTTTAATTTTTGTTTATGTTTTTCTCTTAGTTTTTAAAAACATTTTTGTTTGATAAGGATATGCTTTTTAACAACTTTTATTTCTGTTTTTATTTTCATTTTTACTTTTGTGTTTGAAAACATGTTTGGTTAGTATAATTTATACATGTTTTTATTATTTTATATTTTAAAACAAATCACCTTGTTTTTAAAAACACTCAAAACACTTAAAATATATTCTGAGTGATTTTAAAAACAACTACCACAACTAAACATATTTTAATATAAAACAAATCATAAACAAAATAAAATAAAAACAAAAAATAAAAGTAATCC
>JXCR01126293.1:6539-21278 GCA_002079205.1 Phalaenopsis hybrid cultivar | reverse complement strand
GCGTACGTCAGGTAGGTTACAGAGAGAGTATTGGTGGTTATATCAGTGTTATACCTTCTGTAGCCTTTCTGTAACATACATGTAACCTACATATAAATTACAAATATATGAAAATAGAAGCGCGGAACTTACTAGTTACAGATAGGTTCTCAATGGGTAGATGGGTAACCAATAAGCAAACTAAAGCCAACAGAGTAATTGGAATAATTACATACCCATCGCCTGAAATATTACTATTTACAAACTAGCACCAAATAATTTTTTGAACTACAAAACTGATGGATTTATGTGTACCACAATCAAACCAATGAAAATTTGATAAAAACGAAAAACACGAGTTTAGCTTTTACCGTAAATTTTGATATTTACGCGAGAGTTTGAAAAATGAGGATGATATATTTGTAAGTAGCAATGTTTTGAGTGCCATTACACAACAATGGACTAAACAATAGAGAAATTTAAACATAATTACCTCATCTAACAAAATGTTAGGGGTTTTAAAATCCCGATGAATAACCGGACTTTTAGCTTCATGTAGAAATGCAAGACCATTGGCAGCGCCATATGCGATTTTCACTCGAACACCCCAAGAAAGTCCGGGCAGAACTCCTGCAAATGAAACAAAAAAAAATGCAATTATGAAGAATTCACAGGTGCAATATTACAATGTCAACAAAAGAATAACGCAACATATTGCATATAAACTTATTTAAATGTAAAGCCTTGTGTGTTCTTTATTCTATCTATATGAAAAATGAAGATTCAAGGGCATGCTTGGATGATGGATGTTTGAAACTATTAAAATAAGTCTCATGAGATAAACAAAGTTGTAAAGCCAACTGCTTGCCATGATGAAATAAAAAAAATGAAGTTATAATGCTTATATATTTACGTATGTAACACCTAAAATTTGATATTTACATAATAATATTTTGTTGTCATAGCCCATGCATGAAAAGTCACTTAAGAAGTTAGTTATAGCAGTAGTTTTGATATATTATTAAGGATTTGGGTGTCATGCTTATATATAAATATTAAAAATTTGGTGACAGATATGTAAATACATAAAAAATTGTGTGGTATGTATGCAAAATGATCCTTGTTGATGTTACAGATTAATAAAAATAAGGCACGCCTGAACAAAACAATTCAGGAAATTGACTTGCTGCTATTTTGTCTTTGCTTTTGTCAACTGTCAGTTAGCACAAGATGTTTCTAACAATATTTAATTTTTTTAAATCTTTGACTCTTTCAACTTATATAGACCATCTATATATATATATATATATAGTTGCTTCATATTGAAAAGAATAAAAAAAGAGTTAAAAAAGGGTTAAATTAGATTAAAATAGCTGGGAAATTTACATAGAGAACACACAATTCTTTTGTATTTACATATCAAACATCCAAAATTTGATATTTATGCATGAAAATGTGTATTGTACTTTTGATATGATGTTAGTACAAGGAAAAGTAGATTGATGAAAGACTAAGCACTGAAAATAAATAACTAATGTTCTAAGAAAATCATATTTTGCCTTCTAATGCACCTATTTTCTCATAAAGCTTTACATTTTACATTTATCACATTAAACAAATATCACCATTATACACTTTTCTTGCCCAAGTAAGATGATATATATGTAAAAATTAAAGTTTGGTTGTTAGATATGTATATATAAAGAAATTAAGCGGCATTCATGCAGATCTTCCAAACAAAAAACAATTTCATACAAAAGTTGGTATAATTACTTGAAAACAGATGAGTTTCCACACTGCCCAAAGGCACGAACTCATACACAAGAACTCGGTGGCTCTCCTCGCAGCAGTATCCAATCAACTTCACCAAATTTGGATGTGAGAGTTGCCCTAGAAGTAAAACCTCCGACTGCAAAATCACCATTTTTAGTCACCCGGAACCAGTAACCGATCATCTAACATGAAGAAGAAGAAGAAGAAGAAGAAGAGTTAGTTACCAGCCACTCTCTGTGTCCCTGAAAACTTTTATCTCCATCATGAACTTTGACAGCAACTGGAAGAGATCGAATCCCCTTTCCCAAACCTTCTGTGATTAAACCCTTATAAACAAGTCCAAAACCACCTCCTCCGAGAACACTTTCCTGACTGAAATCCCCTGTTATTCCTTTTAGTTCATCGTAGGTGAAAGCAATCAAAGGATTTGCAGCAGAATCCCTGCGCAGCTTTTCAACTTCCTCGGGAGTAGTTGGCAATATACAGTGTTCTTGCTCATGCTCCTCCTCCTCCTTCTCCTTCTTTTCCTTCTCCTGCTTTTTCGCTAAAGAAAGACTGGTGGCTTTCGGAGATTCTGCCATTGTTTTGGGGCTTTGATTAGGTTAGGGAAGAAAAGGGGGAAAAAGCAGGTTCGAAGGATAAAAAGGTGAAATTTTTTTTTAAAAAGTTACCTGATTTTGCAGTGGAAGATACTCTGTTAAGTGAAGGAATTCCGATGAAGGAGCAATTACCCATTACTGATAAAAGAAGAAGAAAAAGACTGAAGCTTTCTAAGCTGACGGAGAAGCCGACTCCATGAACAGAAGTAGAGAGGTTGGAAGGGGGAGGGAGGGAGGAGGAAAGTGAAAGGAATGTGTTTTTTTGATGAAGACAGGAGATAAGATCGAAGACACATCCGAGGTTTTAAATATGGAAAATTCAAAAGGTAGAGATGAGTAAATGGGAGATTACCCGAAGTCTTCTTGGTAGGGATGACCGGAAAGAAAAAATAAAGAAAAATAATGAAAATTACCTGCTGTGGATTTCAGTGGGATTTGTACTTTTCAATTTGGATTTTTTATTTTATTTATTTTTTAAGAAAAAAATTAATCATAGATCGAGAGGCGAATCTCATTTAAAAAGATGTGCAATTCAATCCTACGCAAAGAATCGAACTCCCGACCCGACAAACTTACACCAAAGGCTGCAACAAATTAGTCAGACTAAGACACACATATAGCACTTTACTTGTATATATATATATATAAGAAGTATTTCATTTTTTTATGTGATATGTGTATATGCAAATATTCTTTTATTCTTAAAAGTTGAAATAGTGATATTTTTATGAGACCAAAAATTTTGTTGGCATAATTATAAACAATACAACTTAAATGTTAGATATATAAATATTTAGAAATTAGGTGGTATGTATCTAAAATGCAATGTTAGGAATCCTTAATGATAATTTAATTAAGGGATCATTTACATACAAACCACTCAATTCCTATGTATTTGCATGTCTAGCACCTAAATTTCAATATGTATATACATACCACCTTACCTATAGATTAAAAGAAAGTTAAAAGGGTGGTATTTTGTTATGTGAAAAGAAATACTTGAGTTGTTTGAATGTAAGAAAAGGAAAGTTTAGGTGATAGATATGTAAATACGTAGAAATTGGGTAGTATGTTTGTAAATACTTCTTAATAAAATTAGAATTACACACTATGGGGAATTCTAAAACATATCTAACTCAACTTTTATACATGTGATGTAAGACATTTTAATTTTTTAATCCTTGTTTTTACAACAAACAACGTAAATATCCACTCAGAGAGAGGAGAAATTATTGCATCAGGACACCTGACACATATTTTCATCAGAAGTCCAATTAAAATTGGCCACATCAAAATGTGGACCCCATTGAAATACACTGGTTGATTGTTTTTTAAAAGTGTGGGACTCATTCTAACACATGACCAATTTTAATTAGACACTTACATAATTTTTATGTATTTACATATTTATCTATTTACATCAAAGTTTAATATTTATATTTATTATACTTTGATGTCATTAATCTCTGCATGAAAAGATATATTTCACTTTAAAAAATAGTGATGACAGTATTTTTAAGGTGATATGAGATATCGAATTGGCGTGCATGTAAATATGGGAGTTTAGGTGTTAGATATGTAAATAAATCAGAAATGCGGGGTGTGTATGTAAATAACTTTTGATGTAATCTTTCAAGATTCAAGTGTCCCCCAACACACACAACATTAATGAGAAGAGAAAGTAGGAGAAAATGAGAGCTTTCTTAATCGGTTGAATGTAACCTCACCAAAATAGCTTTAGTGGGGCTTTGATGTTGCACATATTTGGCATTTCCCACTTTCTCTACCGCTTCTTTTTTCTTTTTTTAAGGAAAACATTAAGTCATTTTTGTTTTCTCGTGGATGGAGTCTATGCAGAGTCTTGTATTATTCGTAAGTTCATACAGCCTGGTAAAGAGTCTGAAGAACTTGTGTTGTAGAAAGAAAATGAGAGAGGGGGAGAGAGAGTCTTAAAGAATGTATTGAATTTTTTTATCTCCGACGAACAAAAAAATTAAGCCCCTCAAAGGCCCTCTCTCCTCTTTCGCTTAACAAATACAGTAATAAATGAGTTGTTTTGTATTGTATGACACCCTTTCTTGGAGGCTTGAAGAAAATACTGATTTGGGTGTCAGACAGTGTTGATACGATGCTCATCCTGGTGTTTGGGTGAAAGTAATAAGTCTCAAATGTCGGTCGGGCGACATTTTTAATAATGAGCTGATAGATGTTCTTATTAGTCATGATAACTCTATTTGATAGCTTCCCTCACACAAGAAGTTGGTTTAGGTCGTTCTTTCGAAAGAAGTGAATGCAGCTACTTTGGTGAGTCGGCTCAGTTCAATCGCTTTAGCACGTAGACTCGAAGAAGTAAAAAAATCTTCGTATAATTAAATTTTTATTATACGCCTACTANTGGTTTAGGTCGTTCTTTCGAAAGAAGTGAATGCAGCTACTTTGGTGAGTCGGCTCAGTTCAATCACTTTAGCAGGTAGACTCGAAGAAGTAAAAAAATCTTCGTATAATTAAATTTTTATTATACACCTACTATCAATCGATTTTTTGGCTCTATACAAAATAATTGAATGGAATATTTTACACCATTCCTCATCAAATTTATATAAAGATTTTATTCCTACTTTGGACGGAATCATCAAATTTTCTTACATATCTAACATCTGAACTTTAATTTTCACATACGTGCCTNATATTTTACACCATTCCTCATCAAATTTATATAAAGATTTTATTCCTACTTTGGACGGAATCATCAAATTTTTTTAACATATCTAACATCTGAACTTTAATTTTCACATACGTGCCAGTTTACCTATGTATGTAAATGTGAATATTTGGATGGTATGAATGTAAAAAAGCAAAGTTTAGTTGGTANTTTACCTATGTATGTAAATGTGAATATTTGGATGGTATGAATGTAAAAAAGCAAAGTTTAGTTGGTATATATGTAAATACATGGAAATTAAAGGCTTGCACGTAAATACCCCTGATATTTAGGATTGATGCCCAGCCACGACTGTAAACATCAAGCTGCACGGAGTCAGCCAAAAATATCTACCGAGTTTCTCTGTGTCGGGGGAAAAAAATAGTACATCAAGACTCCGGATGCATTCAGAGTTTAATGATGGGATACCACGTGTCAAGTGGGCTCCATCATTTCTAATATTAGTGTATTGTGATGGAGTCCACTTGACACGTGACCTCCTGCCATTGGTCTTTGACGTAATATTTACTCGTGTTGGGGAGGGAGGCGGCGGCGGGGGCGTGGGGAACATTTTATATAATTTTCAAAGGGCTGATGTTTCTGGAACTGATCAACTTTGAATTATATTTGACAGAGTTAATTATATCTAACGTAAAAATAACCCGAAAAATATCTTGAGAAGGCTAAAAATTATTTAATTTATAACAGATGGTGTATTTGTCTCGAATTTGTCATTTTTATATTGAGAGCCAATAACTTAAATAACTTGTCAATTTATATAAAACTATTTTGGGTATGTGTGTGTGTGTGTGTGTATAGGTACATACATGTATATATTTATGCATATGTATGGTATGTATGTATGTATGTAACATGAGTGTGTGTATAGGTATATACATACATACATACATATGTATATTTATTGAAAAATACGTTGTTGCGTGTTGGAGAATTCACGGCGGTAGCATTATTGTAACGTTTCTTAGCGTTGTATGAAAATTTAACACACAGATAGTTAAGACAAGAGTTGAATAGAGAAAAGTCTAGATAGTTTTACATACCCAAAGCGGGAAATAGCAAGAGGTTAGGCACAGTTGAAATGGTTTCACTATTCATGTATAAGTCACAATATTTTTCCAGAACTTGAATGATAAAAAAGTTACATTACAAGAGTGGGGGAAATCGACTTTAACTCTCACTAAAGACGAGGCATAAAATATCGCGGAAGTGATAGCGACCTAGTTGCGACGATGGATGACTNGAGAGAGGGGGAGAGAGAGTCTTAAAGAATGTATTGAATTTTTTTATCTCCGACGAACAAAAAAATTAAGCCCCTCAAAGGCCCTCTCTCCTCTTTCGCTTAACAAATACAGTAATAAATGAGTTGTTTTGTATTGTATGACACCCTTTCTTGGAGGCTTGAAGAAAATACTGAATTGGGTGTTAGATAGTGTTGATACGATGCTCATCCTGGTGTTTGGGTGAAAGTAATAAGTCTCAAATGTCGGTCGGGCGACATTTTTAATAATGAGCTGATAGATGTTCTTATTAGTCATGATAACTCTATTTGATAGCTTCCCTCACACAAGAAGTTGGTTTAGGTCGTTCTTTCGAAAGAAGTGAATGCAGCTACTTTGGTGAGTCGGCTCAGTTCAATCGCTTTAGCACGTAGACTCGAAGAAGTAAAAAAATCTTCGTATAATTAAATTTTTATTATACGCCTACTATCAATCGATTTTTTGGCTCTATACAAAATAATTGAATGGAATATTTTACACCATTCCTCATCAAATTTATATAAAGATTTTATTCCTACTTTGGACGGAATCATCAAATTTTCTTACATATCTAACATCTGAACTTTAATTTTCACATACGTGCCTGTTTACCTATGTATGTAAATGTGAATATTTGGATGGTATGAATGTAAAAAAGCAAAGTTTAGTTGGTATATATGTAAATACATGGAAATTAAAGGCTTGCACGTAAATACCCCTGATATTTAGGATTGATGCCCAGCCACGACTGTAAACATCAAGCTGCATGGAGTCAGCCAAAAATATCTACCGAGTTTCTCTGTGTCGGGGGGAAAAATAGTACATCAAGACTCCGGATGCATTCAGAGTTGAATGATTTCTAATATTAGTGTATTGTGATGGAATCCACTTGACACGTGGCGTCCTGTCATTGGACTTTGACGTAATATTTACTCGTGTTGGGGAGGGAGGCTGCGGCGGGGCATGGGGCCTGGGAGTGGGGCTGCGGGGGAACAATTTATATCATTTTCAAAGGGCTGATGTTTGACTGGAAGTGATCAACTTTGAATTATATTTGACAGAGTTAATTATATCTAACGTAAAAATAACCCTAAAAATATCTTGAGAAGGCTAAAAATTATTTAATTTATAACAGATGGTGTATTTGTCTCGAATTTGTCATTTTTATATTGAGAACCAATAACTTAAATAACTTGTCAATTTATATAAAACTATTTGGGGTATGTGTGTGTGTGTATATAGGTACATACATGTATATAGTTATGCATATGTATGGTATGTATGTATGTAACATGAGTGTGTGTATAGGTATATACATGCATACATACATATGTATATTTATTGAAAAATATGTTGTTGCGTGTTGGAGAATTCACGGCGGTAGCATTATTGTAACGTTTCTTAGCGTTGTACGAAAATTTAACACACAGATAGTTAAGACAAGAGTTGAATAGAGAAAACTCTAGATAGTTTTACATACCCAAAGCGGGAAATAGCAAGAGGTTAGGCACAGTTGAAATGGTTTCACTATTCATGTATAAGTCACAATATTTTTCCAGAACTTGAATGATAAAAAAGTTACATTACAAGAGTGGGGGAAATCGACTTTAACTCTCACTAAAGACGAGGCATAAAATATCGCGGAAGTGATAGCGACCTAGTTGCGACGATGGATGACTGACGCAGGGGATATGTGATGGAAATCTGGATTCAATTTCATCGATTGCGGTTAGCGATAGATAATAGTAATCTAAGAATCGTTGTAGTGATAGCTAGAGAATAGTACTCCGATGATGGCACTCCAACAATGGAGGTCTAACTGTGGCAATGGCGTCAAGCTAGCACTAATGGTCTGACGACAACTGTGATAGTTTTAGAGCAATGGTGGGAGACAATGACAATAGTAGCATTAGCCAATGACTATTGGTTCGTTGGCTGGTAGAAAAAGGTGCTCTGATGATAGTAGGGGACATGAGATAGTGATCCGTCGAAGTCGATAGTAATCTTCAGACAATAACTACAGGTGATACATTGGCGGGACTATCCAATTACAACAACTATGGAACAACAACATTGGCCAGTCGATGTTGATTTGGTTGTGATAATAGCTGAATTATGGTGATCTGGAAATGATGGAAATGAAGGTGGCAACACCTTTTTTAGGTGACCACGACCTAATGACTCTTTTGGAGCTTCAACGTCGTCGGCTAGGTGACAGTGGTTTGTGGGTGGCATTGACAACAACAATTCCAATTGATGGATAATGATAGTTTGAAAATTGCAGCTTACTGTGACAATGATGGTGATAATTAGACAATAGTCATATGGAAAAGATGAAGGTGTATCACAAGTGTGGTAGCGACCTAATGACAGTGATCCAGCATCGCAATGGCTAGATTATGGTGATTCAACAGAGCGATGATTAGGTAACAACAATCTGTNACTCTCACTAAAGACGAGGCATAAAATATCGCGGAAGTGATAGCGACCTAGTTGCGACGATGGATGACTGACACAGGGGATATGTGATGGAAATCTGGATTCAATTTCATCGATGGCGGTTAGCGATAGATAATAGTAATCTAAGAATCGTTGTAGTGATAGCTAGAGAACAGTACTCCGATGATGGCACTCCAACAATGGAGGTCTAACTGTGGCAATGGCGTCAAGCTAGCACTAATGGTCTGACGACAACTGTGATAGTTTTAGAGCAATGGTGGGAGACAATGACAATAGTAGCATTAGCCAATGACTATTGGTTCGTTGGCTGGTAGAAAAAGGTGCTCTGATGATAGTAGGGGACATGAGATAGTGATCTGTTGAAGACGATAGTAATCTTCAGACAATAACTACAGGTGATACATTGGCGGGACTATCTAATTACAACAACTATGGAACAACAACATTGGCCAGTCGATGTTGATTTGGTTGTGATAATAGCTGAATTATGGTGATCTGGAAATGATGGAAATGAAGGTGGCAACACCTTTTTTAGGTGACCACGACCTAATGACTCTTTTGGAGCTTCAACATCGTCGGCTAGGTGACAGTGGTTTGTGGGTGGCATTGACAACAACAATTCCAATGGATGGATAATGATGGTTTGAAAATTGCAGCTTACTGTGACAATGATGGTGATAATTAGACAATAGTCATCTGGAAAAGATGAAGGTGTATCACAAGTGTGGTAGCGACCTAATGACAATGATCCAGCATTGCAATGGCTAGATTATGGTGATTCAACAGAGCGATGATTAGGTAACAACGATTTGANTAATCTTTGGTTGATGATATCAAGCAAGATTTATTTTTTATTGGCTTTAAAAAATTATTAGGGTGGGATGATTTTACTTTTAATTTCCAAAGATACTGAGATTTTACTTGTTTTGTTGCATTCTTGCTACTAATATTTTTTTTCTTAAGACTTCCATTGTTCCTTTGATTACCATTGATCTTATTTCAAGGAAATCTGATGCTAAATCTCTTATTTATTGCAGACCCATTTCTTTTTGTAATATGATTTATAATTTTAACATTATTCTTTTAACTAACAAGCGTAAAATCGTTCTTCATAAACTTATTCATCCCGTGTTAGCAATTTTTATTAATGATTGTGATATTTTAGATAATATTATTTTAGCTAATAAACTTATTTATGGTTTCAATTTTTATAATTATGCTAAAAAGTTGTGTTAAAAACCGATTTAATGAAAGCCTTTAATAAAGTTAGTAGAAATTGTCTTTATGATTATATGTACTTCTTGGGCTTTCCTCTTATTTTTGTTAATTGGATTAAAGCATGTACTAATAAAAACAACTGTTGTATTTGAATTAATAGCGAAATGAAAGATTATTTTCCTTCTAGCTTTGGCTTACGGGGTAATGTTACTCTCTTTCTCCTTACCTTTTTGCTATTGTCATGAATGATTTTTCTTATTTATTCGAGTATGATATTGATAATGACAGTTGTACTGGTCATGTTGGAAAGGAGACTATTTCTCATTAATCTATGTTGATGAACTTCTTCTTTTTGGCAAGATTGATAAAAATTATATAAATATCTTTCTTTCCAAGCTTATTACTTTTAGTAAAAGTTTCTAATTTTCAAATTAATTATTCTAAGTATGTTATATGCTCTATTAATATTGTTTATATTCTAACTCGACATCAATGTTATAATATTAGTGGTTTTAATATTAATGATCTCTTTAGATGCTATTAACATTATGTGATTTCGAAAATTCTTTGGAATGTTTAGGATTCAAATTTCTTTTGTGGCTAATTGGTGTCTTAATCATTATGATTCTATTTGATGTTTTGGGATATAAATGCTCCTATTCAATGCATTCAAGTTATTTATAATATTCCTATTAATAATGATATCAGTTGCCTTTAAATTAAGATGAACAAATAGTCTCATAAATTCTTTTATTTTCTTTTACATGATTATATGTCTTGTGCTGATTGGTACAATTTGGTGTGATTTAAAGGTTTCTCCCATCAAACTTTCATTTCAGGATTGGAAGGTTGTTCAAAATGGCATGAAGAGGTGTGACATTCTAAATACGAGAGGTATTGTCGGTAGTTTTATATGTGTTTCATGTTAAGTCAACTTGAAAGTCATAATCATTTGTTTTTTGAGTGCCTCCTTTTTGTCATCGTCTTCTTTATAAATACGTATCGGATGAGTACTTCATCGTACATTGTAATATCTTTAAAGTGTTTTTATCATTTAGATAATACATGTAGGGCCTATATGGGGTCACTTTCTATTGTAATATCTTTATATATATATATAGAAAAAGTGTTTGATGTTGTTATGATTTATATAGTTTTGGTTGGATATTTTTTATGTTTTTTTTAANTAAACATAAATATTAAGGTACATTATATATAAAAATTGATTAAAACGTAAATGAGTCCTTGAGAAAAAAAAATGTAAATTGTCATTGATTGAGCATTTTATGAATTCTTCAGTAAGCTATCCGTTCAACAAGAAACATAGTATTTATGAATATAAATAAATAAATGGAGTATATTCAAATTTGCCTATTCCTATAAGCAGTTTTTAAAAACTCATTCAAAGTTGTTCTTCGAATGCACCAATTCATATGTGTGTGTGTGTGTGTGTGCATGTGTGTGTCGCATATCCCGGCTTGTTGGTTGGCATCCACGGTATAAGACCCTTGAGGTTGGGGTTTCGAATCCCCTCTGACACAGTTAGCCTTAAGTAGGTGGTACTCAAATCAATCCCCTCTAAGGCCCATGGCCCAGCCTGTTATAGCAACAAACATTCTAATGCTATTAATTATTTACTTCAGTTACTGTTGTTAATAATGGCAATGTCACTAACCCCAAATCTTAATTTGTCGGATGATATATCTACTAATTTTTCTCTCTTTTTTTTTCTTTGTTGGTTTTGTATGACTTCCTAAATTTTATTGCTTGAAATTTTATGTTCTTCTTATTTTTTTGGGGCCCCCAATTTATTCAAGGTTTTATAACTTTTTATTCATCTGTTAATTTTTTTTATTAGAGTGATGTATGTTGTTAACAATTATGCTTTTAGGAAGGATTTGTGAGATTTTAATTATGTTACTGGTTAAGGTATTAATGATCTTTGTTTATTTTAATTGGTATAATAAGCAACTAAATAATCCTATTATATGACTTCTTGATTGGGCCTTATATAATTCTATGTGGATTAATGCTTTTCCTAATTCTCATTTTAAAGCTATAAAATCTTTTTTTTCTTATCATCACCTTATGTTTGTTAGTTTGGGTAATTCTGATAAAATATTTTGCTGATTTATTTATATTAACTTTCTTAGTATTATGTCCTAATTTTCATTCTATTATCTTTAATAGTTGATATAAGCTCCTTAAGGGGGGTCTTTCATTTGTTTTATGTAATTGAATTAGAAATGTTAAAAAGGCTCTTAAGGGTTGGAATTGGAATTTCTCTTATATTATTTATTAACATATTGCTGATATTAAAGACAAAAAAGTAAAAGGTGATGAATCAATTAGAAGTTCATCCTCTCTGTAAAAATCTTCTTGCTTGAGCCTCTAATCTTTAAAATGATATTTTTAAAGCTTGTCTATGATTATAAGTGGGCTAGGAGAAGGGCTATATTCTCTTGACTTTCTAGAGGTGAGGATGNCTTATATTATTTATTAACATATTGCTGATATTAAAGACAAAAAAGTAAAAGGTGATGAATCAATTAGAAGTTAATCCTCTCTGTAAAAATCTTCTTGCTTGAGCCTCTAATCTTTAAAATGATACTTTTAAAGCTTGTCTATGATTACAAGTGGGCTAGGAGAAGGGCTATATTCTCTTGACTTTCTAGAGGTGAGGATAATGTTAATTTTCTTTATTACAAAACCAAGTTGCTATTGTTAATGAAATAATTTCCTAACTTTTCAATTTGCTTAATATCCATATTAATGATTTTTTGTATTAGGTAATCAATTTTCTATAAAAATAGTTTCTTAATAATGATGATTGTCTAGCTCTTTCTCTTAATCTTTGGTTGATGATATCAAGCAAGATTTATTTTTTATTGGCTTTAAAAAATTATTAGGGTGGGATGATTTTACTTTTAATTTCCAAAAATACTGAGATTTTACTTGTTTTGTTGCATTCTTGCTACTAATATTTTTTTTTCTTAAGACTTTTATTCTTCCTTTGATTACTATTGATCTTATTTCAATGAAATCTGATGCTAAATCTCTTATTTCTTGCAGACCCATTTCTTTTTGTAATATGATTTATAATTTTAACATTATTCTTCTAACTAACAAGCGTAAAACTGTTCTTCATAAAATTATTCATCCCGTGTTAACAATTTTTAATAAAGATTGTGATATTTTAGATAATATTATTTTAGCTAATAAACTTATTTATGGTTTCAATTTTTATAATTATGCTAAAAAGTTGTGTTAAAAACCGACTTAATGAAAGCCTTTAATAAAGTTAGTAGAAATTGTCTTTATGATTGTATGTACTTCTTGGGCTTTCCTCTTATTCTTGTTAATTGGATTAGAGCATGTACTAATAAAAACAACTGTTGTATTTGAATTAATAGCAAAATGAAAGATTATTTTCCTTCTAGCTCTGGCTTACGGGGTAATGTTACTCTCTTTCTCCTTACCTTTTTGCTATTGTCATGAATGATTTTTCATATTTAGGGTTGTATGATATTGATAATGACAGCTGTACTGGTCATGTTGGAAAGGAGATTATTTCTCATTAATCTATGTTGATGATCTTCTTCTTTTTGGTAAGATTGATAAAAATTATATAAATATCTTTCATTATTTCTTATTTCTTCTTCTTTTTGGTAAGATTGGTAAAATTGTACCGCCCATGATGTATACGACGTCTTCCTTGCTTCACCCGACACAAAAAAAATATATATATATGTGGGTAGCGGGCGGTGACTGGTGTGGGCCGGTGCTTGGCTGCAATGGTGGGCGAGCGGCGGCGAGAAGTGGCTGGTGGCTTGATGTCTCATCAAAAAAAAATTTATCATGAGGCACAAATCTTGATGCATTTTGAGCAAGAAATATCCCAAATTTAAATTCAAGATCATTCAGACCTCATTGTAAGAAAATTTATGGTCAAATTGAGTGTCTCGATAAAAACTATACGATAATACTGAAAATGATCCAAATCCATATAAGCCCAAATAAAACAATTCAAATGTTCTTCAAATTTGGCATGTTTATAGTCAAATTAAACGTATCAACGAGAGTAATAACCTATGATCAAGAGAATCAATGTAGACTGTCTGATTAAATATCTTAACAATTTGCCTGAATTTATTAAAAGAAGACTCTCAAAAGCTAAAAGTTGGACTCAATTCTTTAGTTGAAGATATGAGAGCTGGCTCTTGAAGTCCTACGGTTAAAATAAAAATATTATTTGGATTCACTTTTCACAAAAAAAATATAAAATAAAATAAAATAAATAAATAAAATTTGCACGAACTTCAAGGAATCTTGGATGCCATGATATTAATTGATTTATTATTAATATTATATTAAAATAGTTTTTATTTCAGTACTATGATCTCCACGATATAGCGGGCGAATTTCTTCCAATCGTAAGCTACGGAATTCTTGCTGCAATTTCGTGGGCCGGGACTCCGGCCCAAGAATTGAAGTATATTTTTTTAATTTTAAATGTTTTTCACGCCATGCCCAAATCTTTTAGTTTTTATTCGATTTTTACCTTCTCAGATATATACGTAGCATACAAAATCTATATAAATGTAGAGAGCAAGAGAACGGTGGATAGAGAGAGAGAGAGAGAGAGAGAGAGAGAGAGAGAGAGAGAGAGAGAGAGAATGCCGCTAAAATCCATGAGGCAGCAAATGGCAGCCATCTCCCACTCCACCACCAC
>JXCR01126281.1:70068-99222 GCA_002079205.1 Phalaenopsis hybrid cultivar | reverse complement strand
TATCGTCCTTCTTGCAAGCATCATCTTGTGATTTTCTTCTTTCTTATTTTTAATATCTTCCTTTCTTTTAAAGTTGATGATGGTCATATATATAAATGCATTGGAATTGTGTGTTATGTATATGAAATAGTTGCCTTCAAATGATACTAATAATGCATGTAAAAAAGTTTCAAGTGTAATCTACATAATTATTTAATGAAAATTGACTTGACATTTCTTTCTCATGTGTTAAGTTGAATCATGGATAACATTGGTGTAATTGAAATCATTGGAGATGTAGTATGGTCAGATAGAAATGCATAAAGCTTCATTGAACTCATGGAGATTGAAATCGTTAATGAGAAAAGACAAACAACAACTTTCAGCCCAGCTGCATGGTCACGCATTAAGCAAGGACTTGAATCATCTAAAAAAAGAAAATACAAGCATGAACAACTAAGACATAATTTCGATACGCTTTGAGATCGTTGAAGAAAATTTTCAAAATTATTGAAGGAGATTGAAATTGGCTATAACTCAACAATAGGTTAAGTGATTTCATCTGAAGATGTATGGGTCAAATTATATTAGGTATTTATTTTATATTATATTTAATCAAAAATTTATATTTTATTATTTACACATTTTTATTAATCATAATATTTATTTACCAAAATATATGTCAATAAAAGTGCAAAAATATTTCAGAAAAAGGATTTTTAATGTACAAGTCCATTGTCGTATTTATGGTGACACAACTGCAATGGGAATTATGTAACATTCTTCTACTAGGTCCATAATCCCTTCGAACACTGAGGAAGAAGATGAGATTGGAGAAAGTGAAATAAAGCTATAGAGGAGAAGAATAAAGGAAAATTATCGGTTAAACGTGCGAAGAAGACAACAATTTCAGATTTGATTGCGTCTACACTTTAAGTTTTAAGTGTGAGTTCGAAAAGAATGGCCAATATGATAGAAAATAAATTATGTATCTCAATTGGATCTTCTAATGAAAGCTCTGAATCTTTGTTGGTTGAATGTATGAAGTTTTTCAATTTAATATAAGACCTAGATGACAGTAGCTGCTCGAAAGCTTTAGAGAAATTCCAAAAAGATGCAATATTGATAAAGTTGTTTTTTCATATGCCCGATAACAAAAGGAAAGGTTGGATTCTTAATCTGAAATTACTTTCTTATCACAATGAATGCTATGAGCCCTCCTTATTTTAGGTGTTTATGTTTTAAATGTGTCATGTTTACTTGTTTTCACATTCGCTATTGTTGTCTAACATTTTATCAGCTTGGGTTATAATTATGATGCATGTTTATGATTTTAAAATCTTTGGATGGATGTGTTGATATATTGCTAATGATCATATGAATTGTTTTAAGAGGGATCTAGGCTTTTTTTTTTTTTTTGCTTGAATATGAAAAAGAGTATTGTGATTTTTTATCTTCAAGATTTCTCTTACAAAGTTTATTTCTCCAATTATTATTTTATTTGTTAATCCGTTCTTATTTTAAGTAAACAATATATGGATCCAATATCAGATTTTTATAGTGATGTTAAAGAAGTACTGGAACTAGCAATCACTCTTCCTTGTGTTGATGATTATGATAAATATTATTTAACAAAAGAACCATGTCGAACTTATAGTCTTCAAGGTCACGATTATGAAATTGAAATACTACAAAGACATCCAGCTCGATGCTTTGAAAATTATAGAATGAAGCCTCAAGTTTTAATTAATTTATCTACCTTTTTGAACTGTAAAAGTTCTATGAAAGACTCAAAATGGCCGACCGTAAAGGAACAACTTGCAATATTTATGTTTATTTTATCGTATAATGAACGTGTAAGAGTGGTTGTTGAATGAAGCATTCATTGGAGACAATCTTATAAAATTTCAGAAAGAATTTGAAAGCAATTTGTCACTTGGGAACTGAGATTATTATTCAACCATCATTTGAGATGAATCATCCTGAGTTCCCATATAATCCATAGTACTATCCCTTTTTCGAGGTGTGTCAAATTTAAAAAAAATATAATTTATTTTATTATTTGAGTTATGAATATTAATTTATGTGAGTTTTTTTGGATAAGATTGTATAGATGCAATTAATGAAACACTACTGCACATGTACCTAAGAAAGATCAAATTCAATATCGAGGAAAGCATAAAGTGCTAACCCCAAATGCAATTTGTGCATGTGGATTTTACATGATGTTTACGTATGTATTGTCGGGTTGGAAATGAATAGGAAATGATGTGAGAATATTCTTAGAGTGTATTTTAAATCCTCAATCAAATTTCTGATGCTACTACAAGGTATGTCAATTTTATTCTTATCAAGTTATATAATTATTAAATGTTAAATGATATTTATAGTGAAATATGTATATAAACTTGTTTTTTGAAAATAGAGAAATATAATCTTATTAATTCAGGATATGCTAATATGTCAAGATTCTTAACACCATGCAGACTAAAAATGTATCATTTGTGTGATTACCATGAGGGCGCTCAATCTTAAAAACAAGAACTCTTTAATTATGTGTATTTTCTTAAGAAATAATATTGAGCAATGTTTTGAATTCTGAAAGCAAGATTTTTAATCATAATAGAACATCTTCTTATGATTTACACACACAATATTATATTAGTACAACTTGTTGCACACTACATAATTTTATAAGATCACTATCCTGAGGAGATATAATATTTGAGATAACGAAAATGAAATTTTTATGATTTACACAGAAAAAGGATCTACATCAACTCTTGTCTCACAAAGTGCTATGGAAGTTAATGTTTCTCAATCTCAGTTGCTATACATGATACTATTTCGAGACCATGTTGCCAGAAAACTTTGGAGCAACACACACAACTGAGTTTACTAATTAGCTTGTAAATTTTTTTATGTTTATATTTCACATTGTTATCAATGTAATGTTGAATTTATTTTATTTTGGATTGAAAGTTCATTTTATTATCGAACATATAAAGTGTTATTTTAGTTTGCAATCTTCATGATTTTACGTTTTGTTAAAAGAGAACATTGGATGCGTCGAGTTTTATATTATTGTTGTAACATTATTATAATTTTTATATATATGAGTATGACATATTTACATTGTTAGAGCTGATGATATTTTTTTAAGAATTATAGATTTTTCTTAAAAAAAAAGAAAATACTCAACCAAATAGGTTTTATATTTTTTTTGTTTTTAAAAACAGATAAATCAAAACAATATCGAACACATTTTCTAGAAACTTAAATCAGAAAACAGAAAAAAATAAAAATAAAATAAAATCGACTAAAAACAAAAACAAAAATAAAAAACAAGAAGTGATCCCAAACTGAGCTTTAGAGTGGCTATTTTGCAGTTGATCTAAGCAATGAAATACATGTGACCATTGATCCCAATCTATTTCAAATAGAGAGTATTCTATCAGATGAAGCACCATATGTAGGAAGGGAGAGATAAGGTGGAAAGGTAGGCCATCATTTGAAAACATTTTGCTTATATTGGAGTAGCTGGCCAAGCTTGCTCCAGAACTTGCAAGTGAGTTCACAAACTTCAACTCTTCTGGGAAGAGTTATTTTGGGTCTAGAGTAGTTGAGGTAGTGCCTCATAGGTTTACAAGATTTATGACAACAAAATAATTATTATAGTCATATCTTAGTCTTTTTTATTTTTCCAATTTTTATATTTACATGGTTTCTATGCTTATTTGTTGTAATAATAGGGCAATGTGTAATTGCAGGGTTACATGTTGTGTGATTATATTTCTATAAATGCTAGGAGGTGTGCAAGCATAAGTGTTGAAGATGCCATGAAACAAGGGTTATGACAATGCTATAGAAAGCAATGCGTCATTTTTGGAGAAGACATAGATTCTCCAAATGATTTCAGATAAAAAGTGTCACTATTTGCAAACCTTATATTGCCTAGGTTATTTTCATGCTCTTGGCCAGGCATGGCCTTCTTCTTTGGCTGGCCTTGGCCCTCCATCACAACCTCCACATCCCTCCATTTTTAAACCTACAATATAAGAGGCAATTTTCACAAGAGGTACTAACCTTCGTGCAAAAATAAGTCCAAATCAATCTTTAGTGAAACACCAGAGGAGAAAAATTGAGTTATTTTAGGGTCATTTGAGTTGCAATCCTAAAAGGATGCTCACATCGATGTCCTAGGAGTTGTGGATCGAAAAATTCAAATGAAGATCTTTACTTCAAAGGATTTGAGGTCACTCCACCCCCAACTTCTTTAAAAGGTGCAGCCACTTATACACTATTTTATGAGTCGAAGGAGAAAAGATTTTGGATGTTTTTATAGAAGATTATAAAATAAGGGGGCTACTATGTGTCCTTAAACAAATTTATAGCTATAGATTAATTCCATCTATCTAATCGAAGATGTCAAGGTTCTTACCCACATGCTCTTCATACAATAAAGTCAAACTTAATCATGGTCCTAGCTTCTACATCATCATATGACATCAATATTCATGTGGGCCCCATGATAATGGTTTGATGAGATTCACTTAATTTCCGCCAATCCTTGGATTACATAGAAATTTGATTTTCTGATTTAGATAATCTTAATCACCAATCTCAAAGCCATCAACTTAAACATAATTAGTTGATTCAGATCTCCGACAATGCTAAACTTGAGCCCCTATTTTTATGTCCATCATTATCATGAGTGTGTTGTTCCAACAAAGATCTCGAAGCTAACATGTTTTGACCTCTAACCTTCATTTGACCAAAAGATTAAAGAGGCATTTACATACATAGCACACAATTTCTATGTATTTTCATATGTCAAATCTAAACTTTCATATGTACACACATAGCATTTAAATCTTTTAATGTCGCATCAAAAATTGCTATAATACCATTTTTTATTAGTGAAATACATCTTTTCATGAATAAGTTTAAAATACCAAAGTGTTATGTGTGTTAATATGAAAGTCTAGGTGTGAGATATGTAAGTACATAAGAATTGTGTGCTACGTAAATAAATTTCTCAAGATTCAAATGCCCACAATCAAGAGGCGTTTTAGCCGCATGTGGGCATATTAGCCGCACATGAATACAGGATCTCAGGTTGCTTATCTAAGCACCATAAATTTGGCCAAGGTACTAAAAGACTCGGAGATTTTTCACATTTTGATGCTCTAAAAGGAAACTTTTTTTTGTGTGTCGTCCCACCTACTTATAATATTTTGTTATTCTTGAAAAGTTTTGGAAACTAAAGACTTATTCTTGTGGAGTTTAACTGGTGTGTTTTCATTTCGTTTCGTAATTTTATTTGTTCCATAGTTAACTGTGATAGTCAATAACCTTGAATACATACTTGTTTTAATTCAGTAATTTCCACCATGAAAATGTGCACTTATGATTGCTAATCAACCTAATTTAGTTCTTTGGCTATAATTACAGGACGGTGGCATATACAAACCACACAGTCCTTCCTGAAGCTTTAGAAAAGTGGAGCTTGGAACTTATGCAGAAGCTGCTCCCTCGACATGTTGAGATTATGGAAGAAATAGACCGTGAGGTATGCAAGGAGATTCTTGTTATAATACAAATAGATTTTTTTCCTCATATTTATAACAAGAGAACATGCTGATTTTCTTGTGTTTGTAACAGCTAATAAACAAAATTATTTCGGAATTTGGCATCCAAGATCTTTCAATGGTGGAGCAAAAACTGAGGCATATGAGGATTTTAGAAAATGTTGATTTTCCTGATTCTGTTGTAGAGCTGTTTAGTAAAGCTAAAAGGACTACTGAAATCAAATCGAAAAACAAGCTTTTAATCAAATCTTTAGAGCCTTCTACAGATGTAGCAACTGAAAATGGAGTAACCATAGATGTGGCTGAAGAAGTAAGTGATGTGACTAAATCTGAAGGCCAACTGGAAGATGAGGGCAATGATTCTACCTCTGCAGAATTAACTTGGTTAAAATCCAATCCTAAATTGCCAAAGATGGTACGAATGGCCAATTTGTGTGTTGTTGCTGGACATACAGTCAATGGCGTAGCTGAAATTCATAGTGAAATTGTGAAAAAGGATGTTTTTAATAGTTTTTACAGGGTGAGTCTTTTTTTTCTTCTAAACCATATATTTTTTGGAGGCCTGATCTGTATAAACGTGTTGCAAATATAGCCTAAATTCACATCTTTATGATTTCTTCTGTTTTGTTTGTCGCAGCTTTGGCCTGATAAGTTTCAGAATAAAACAAATGGGGTCACTCCAAGGCGCTGGATCCGATTCTGCAATCCCGAATTAAGTAAAATAATAACCAAGTGGATTGGTACAGAAGACTGGATCGTGAACACTGCGAAATTGGAAGAACTTAAGAAGGTATGCTAATACGATCTGAATCAGTCATGTAAGATTATGTTCTTGATAAAGCTCTGTTGTTTGAAGGGTGAAGCATTTAATGGATTTTTGTTCTTCACACTTTCTCCTTTGAAGTCACCGAACTGCAACAATGATAATTCAGTTGTTAAATCTGGAATCTATATTAAGTTCATGATTCTTGTGGACTATCTTATTATATCCCTTTCATTATAATTGCTCTGCATCCATTTGTCCTTAAATGAGCATTCCTTAACATTTCTTTCCATATTATTTTTCCTTTTCTATGAACTTGCTATATATGTAATTATCCATAGAAATATGAAAAAAACATGCTGATGATTCTTTTCTTGAACAGCATGCTGATAACGAGGATTTGCACAAGGAATGGAGGGCTGCAAAAACAATCAACAAGATGAAGGTTGTTTCATTAGTCAAGGAGAAGACGGGTTATATTATCAGCCCTGATGCAATGTTTGACATACAGGTAACAGTTTATCTCGCTAATTTGAGTTTTCAGATTAGCATTGTTCCACAAAATTTTAGTTTGGATATCAAAATTTGGTTTACTTCAGGTAAAGAGAATCCACGAGTATAAACGCCAACTGTTAAACATACTAGGAATTATTTATCGGTACAAGAAGATGAAAGAAATGGATGCTCAAAAAAGGATTTCGAGCTTCATTCCTAAGGTATGCATATTCGGAGGTAAAGCGTTTGCAACATATGTTCAGGCAAAAAGGATTGTGAAGCTCATCACAGATGTTGCGGCTACCATAAATCATGACCCTGACATTGGAGATCTACTAAAGGTACATTTTAAGTTTTAATGTACTTCTCAACACCAATAACTTGTCACCATGTTTTACTGATTTTTAGAGGTTCCCTCATTAGAAGTTCTCTATTTTCTGTTGATTGGTTCAGAAATTTATCAAATATTGATGGTTTTGTTGCCTCCAGGTTGTATTTATTCCTGATTACAACGTTAGTATAGCAGAGATCCTCATTCCTGCTAGTGAGTTGTCCCAGCACATCAGGTAAACTCTACTCGTCTTGGGACTTGGTGTAAAATTCTATCTTTGGCGGCCACTAGTTGTGGAGTAGATATAACGAGACTCCATATTTCTCAATCTTTAGAGCTTAATTTGGTAGTCATTCTGTTATAAATCTTAATTTACTGCTAGTGGAGATGTTATAAAAATGTATTCATATTTGGATCATGATCAATGTTTCTTGTCCGAGCAGTACGGCTGGAATGGAGGCCAGTGGAACCAGCAACATGAAATTTGCAATGAATGGTTGCGTACTGATTGGAACTTTGGATGGAGCCAATGTTGAAATAAGAGAAGAGGTTGGAGAAGAGAACTTTTTCCTTTTTGGTGCTCAAGCACATGAAATTGAAGATTTAAGAAAAGAAAGAGCTCAAGGAAAGGTATGGATTGCCAACTAAAGAAAACAAATGACATAGGAAAAGGATTGCTTGCTTAGAGGCCATTTGGGGCCACTCTTAATTTTTACTTTCTATTTTTTATTTTTATTTGATATTTATATGTTTTTAAAGGAAATAAAACATTTTAGTTAGCATAGGATGTTAATTTATTTTTAAAAATACCTAAAATAATTTTTAAATGTTTTGAGTATTTTTAAAAACAAGCTAATATATTTTTGAAATCAAAAAATAAAAACATGTCAAAAATGCACTAAACAAACAACAACAACAACAAGCCTTTATCCCACTAAGTGGGGTTGGCTAAATGGATTCTTTTTCTCCATCGTATCCTATGAGTGCTATATTTTCATTTAATTCTAATAAATTAAGATAATTTTTTTACACAACAAGCCGAAGTCTTTTAGGTTTTCCTCTACGTATCTTAACACAAGTTAAATCTAAAACATCTATTCTCTTAACAGGGTCATCAAATGGTTGACATTTCATGTGACCAAACCATTTGAGATGACTATCTGATTTTGTCTGCCAATGGAGCTACTCCAACCCTTCCACGAATATATTCATTTCACATTTTGTCTTTAAGTGTAAAGTCAATCATCCACATGAGCATTCTCATCTCAATAATACTTAATTTTATGTTTTTCTTTTACACACCAACATTCTACATCTTAAAGCATAACAGGTCTCACCGCGATCTTATAAATTTTTTCTTTAAAGTTTAAGCGGTACTTTTCTATCTCACCATAGGCCCGATGCATTCTTCCACTTCAACTATCTAACTTGAATTCTACTAATAACATCCTCATGTTTATCATCATCACTTTGAACAATAGACCCAAGTTATCGAAAACTCTCACTTCTTTTAAGGACTTGATCACTCATTGTTACAACCCCGCCACTATTACTGCTAAAATTAAATTCAATATATTCAATTTCAGATATACTCAAACGAAAGCCTTTAGACTCTAAAATTGACCACTATAATTCAAGTTTTCTTGAACTCTTTTTAGTCTTATCCACAAGAAGGATTTCATCAGCGAAAAACATATACCAAGATGCATTCTCTTGTAAATGCCTAGTAAGAACAAGCATAACTAAAACAAAAAGATATGGGCTTAAATTGATTTTTGGTGTAATCCAACTAAAATAGAAAAATACTTGACCAATCCTCCTTGTGTACATTAATTGCTTGATTATAAGCAATATCAACATTTTTTCTTAGAACTCTACGAAGTATCTCTTTGAACTCTATCATATGCTTTTTCTAAATTAACAAAAATCATATATAGATCCTCCTTATTCTCTTTGTACTTCTCTATCAAACCTCTCCATAAATTTTTAATATTCATAATAGACTTTTCAAACTTATTTATAATTACACCAACGCAATTTCTAGTATGACTCCTATCTAAATACCAAAGTTTAAAACTTAAATTATCAATCTTGTTAGCATTTTCTCCGACGTATTTAATTTCTTGAATGCATAAAATATTTTATCTTACTATAAACCATAGTATCTACTAATTCCATTAATTTACTTGTGAGAATGCCTATATTTCAAGTTTCTATCATAATATTAATTTCATGAATTAATATCTTTTTCCGTATTCATATATAATAGAAGAACCCTTGATTATTGAACAATATACTCGGGCGCTGGTAAAATAGCCCTTAAACACTTTTTTACTTTATTTAGGTCATGCGGTGTGTCGCTTTCAGGGGATATCCTAACATTAACACAATAACTAGAAGGATTCATATCATAGTATTTCGGCAAAAAGTTTTACACTGATTTTCAACTATTTAACGTTACCCTCAATTTTTCGCACTAAACAAATATATTTTTAAAATTAAGAAAAAATTGTGATCCAAAACATGTCCTTACCTTCTTGATTTTAAAATGTCAATATATTTGTAATCAGTATAATGAAATCTGATTCTCTATTCATTCCACTGGACTGTATTGAAAGTGCTAAGGTCTAGTCTAGTTAATAAAAGTAGTGTTTTGTATAACTTCCTCTCATATTATCTTTGATTTACTCACTCTCATTCCTATTTCTACGACACATCATATTTACAAATCTTATTGTTACATTATTTACCTCATGTTGTACATGCTTATATAACCAAATTTTATTTTCAATAGATACTATCGTACCATTTCTATCATAACCATATTCGCATCCTAATATATACATATATATATATATATGTTAGGTTATATCACACATCCTAATAGTTTTCTTTTTGTCACACAACTTGTGGCTTCCTTGTTCCATGGTATAATATCAGCTACTACTTTTGATAGTACTATCTTTTCAAAGATAATTCTGCACTCCTTGTGCGCTAAGACAATTTATATAATGATTTAAATTTTAGTGCATGAACTCCTTTAATCCTGCACCATACGCATCTAATTCTCTTTCATTTCTGNAAGACAATTTATATAATGATTTAAATTTTAGTGCATGAACTCCTTTAATCCTGCACCGTACGCATCTAAATCTCTTTCATTTCTCCGTTAAACCGCAGTTTGTGGCAGATCCTCGATTCGAGGAAGTGAAGAAATATGTTCGGAGTGGTGTATTTGGGCCTTACAACTATGATGGACTGATGAGATCTTTGGAAGGCGACAAAGGATACGGCCGTGCAGACTATTTTCTTGTCGGGAAGGACTTCCCGGATTACCTGAAATGCATGGATGAGGTTGATAAAGCTTATAGAGATCCAAAGGCAAGTTTTTGCTTATTAACCCATCTTTCAAGTTATACATTTGCATGCGCTTTTTGCACATTTACATTCTCGTTATTCTTTTTGTTAAGAAATATATTTGGAAGGAAATCAATGTTTCCTGGTTGTCAAAACTCGTTATTTCCAGGTTGGGGCCTTTACATGCATACCACCCAATTTTTTATGTTTTTACATATCTAACATCTAAACATTCATTTTATATTTTCACCGTCTGAATCTTTCTCATCACATAAAAAATTCCTCTATTTTAAATTTAAAAGGGTAAAATATGTTTTTCATGCATAAATAAGATGACGTGTAAATATTGAAGTTCAGGCATAATATGTGTAAATACATGACAATTGAGTGGTAAGCATGTAAATTTTGCTTCCAGGTTNATTTACATTCTCGTTATTCTTTTTGTTAAGAAATATATTTGGAAGGAAATCAATGTTTCCTGGTTGTCAAAAGTCATTATTTCCAGGTTGGGGCCTTTACATGCATACCACCCAATGTTTTATGTTTTTACATATCTAACATCTAAACATTGATTTTATATTTTTACCGTCTGAATCTTTCTCATCACATAAAAAATTCCTCTATTTTAAATTTAAAAGGGTAAAATATATTTTTCATGCATAAATAAGATGACGTGTAAATATTGAAGTTCAGGCATAATGTGTAAATACATGACAATTGAGTGGTATGCATGTAAGTTTTGCTTCCAGGTTTTGACTCAGTTGCATTTGTTGGAAGTATTCAAATCTGTTGTGGGATAAGATAATTAGTTCCATTAAAAAAATTATTATTGAAATTTTAGGAGAATATAAAATTAGATCATGCATTAGTAAGACGATTTTGTCTTGGAGTTAGAAGGTGCAAAAGAATAAAAAAGGGTAATCTTGAGAAGTGACAAATATTGAATACAACTAAGGCTTATAAAGATAATNAGAATATAAAATTAGATCATGCATTAGTAAGACGATTTTGTCTTGGAGTTAGAAGGTGCAAAAGAATAAAAATGGGTAATCTTGAGAAGTGACAAATATTGAATACAATTATAGCTTATAAAGATAATGCCAAAGCTAAAGATCTTTAAAATTTATAGTGAACAAAACAAATGCCATAGTTTTTAATGATTTATATAGTAATCATTATACAAAGGAATGAGAAAACAAGAAATATGGATAGCTAAGATGAGGGATAATAGATCTAGAGCAATTTGATCATGTTAGACGCAATAAAAATGAAGTTAATTGATTAAGACATTAAAAAAAATGATGTTATTGCTTTGAGTATTTATTAAATGAAAGTTGGAAGGAAGAAGCATGATGAGGAAATTAATAAAATATATTATATGATCCAAAATAATATGCAGATATATGAATGTAAAACTTTAGGTCCAAAAGATATATTTATTGAGACTTGGGAAGTTATGGGAAATGTTGTGGTTTGATTAACATTTATTTTCAATGAAATTTTGAATGATAAGAAGATTCATACTGATTGAATAAATATTTTATTATTAATTTTTAAGAACAAATTTGATGTTTAAAGTTCTGCTAAAAAGAGAAATCAAACTTACCAGTCATAGAATAAAATTATGAAAGAGAGCTACGAAATATGTGCTTATAAGAATAGACTAGACTTAAATATGTGTATTAAAGGGAAAAACATGATGCTCACATTTAGGATAGGGCATTTCAAAGTATAGAAATAATATTTGTGCTCAAGAACAAAGTTGACATACATCTTTTTGCTCCATTAATGCTCACATTTAGGAAGAATCATACTATGTAACCGAGTGTTTAAGAGCGAGAGAGAGAGGTGCATCTCTTGCAACCATCCAAAACCATGAAGGCAAAATATAATTACAATATTTGGAATCAGTTCGATGCATATTATAACAAAACAGCAGTAATATAATTCAATGCATCCGATTGCCTTTCACAATTAATTGGTATGAAGCCAAGCACTTAATCTTGCACTTTCATATACTCACAGAAACCTTCCTCTAAAAGTAATACATGTCGACTTCCTTGTAACATGATTTATTTCATTAAAATGTAGCAGAGGTGGACAAGGATGTCAATATTAAATACAGCAAGTTCTCACAAATTCAGCAGCGATCGGACAATTCATGAATATGCCAAAGACATCTGGAGCATACAGCCTGTATTACTTCCGTAGGGATCAATATTACCCATATTTCCTTAAATATGTAGTGGGTGCCTTCCATGCAGCAGAGATTCCCTAAAGCTTTTGATTATAATAGTAACCCACCTTGTGATCTGCTGAATTAGGCATCTTTTGTAATTTGTACAATTGCAAGTCAATTGCGGCTCCTAAGTTGAGCCGTTCAAATGAATGTATCAATAAATATGATTTGCACTCATACCAGGATTTCTCATAAATGCAGTTTTGTTTCTTTGATTGAGCTCCCTTCAATAGTTGGTTAAATATGGCTCTCCTACGAGTAAACTGTAATGAAGCCGAACGCAAATGCCTGAAATTAGTAAAACCAGGAAGCACAAGATCCATCACATCAGCAGGCTTTCACAAGCCATATAAAATAACTCTAATGTTGTGTAGTCTATGTAAAGTGTCCTATTTGGGTATTTCGTCAATCAGAAAACTTGAACTGGGCTTCCACTCTAATGAAGCTGAATTGGAAAGCCTTCTATTTCTATTATCAGAATGATCCATTATTGATTTAGTTAAATAATCCAATAGGTTGTCTGCGATGCCATTGCCACTGCAACCGGGCAAAACAATTTTCTGCGCCTGCGCTGCTTCTAGGTTTGTTATCTGATGTGAACCCTGAAATCAAATTCCTCACTTAGGGATTGAAAGGGAATAATGCAGATGCTACAACATTAAAATATCAAAGGATATTTGAATATAGATTAGAAAAACATGATAAAACATATAATACACACACACACACACACACACACATATAATATGATCTTCAAACTTACGATTATACTGTTGAATTGACCTTTGCAGGAAAATTACTTACAAATCAAGTCTCAACAAATTTTCTGAAAAATTTTAACATTCATCAAGCATGCCAAATGAATAAATATGATTAAAAGCTATCTGTAATCACTCAGAAAGCCTGATATTAAATAAACTTTAGAGTTCTTCAAATTCTATTAACAATTTTATTCTTCTATATAATTCATAACATCAAATTTAAATGGGTAGTTATCCAAGTACATAAAACATTTAGCATCACTAAACCTAGTTTGTTGTTATTCCTCCATTTTTTAAAAATTATTGATCATCAAGCAAAATCATCATTTTTTAATGGATCAATTCCATTGCAAAAAAAAAAAAAAATTATGATTTTCATTGTCTTTCAAACTATCTGGAATGAAGCATATGTGGTCCATGACATTTAAATAGTAACTATACATTTTTAATTGGCGTTTGTATATCATGTGAAAATTCTTATTTTTCTCACAAGAATGATTGCGCTACTATAAAGTGTAGAAACATAAACCAAGTAATCTATATTAAAATCAATGATGTGATCATGAGTTTGAAAGCCAAAAAAATTTTAGAAGAAAAAATAAAATCAATAGAGGATTAGGCCTTCATCTCCTAAAATGAGCAAATTGTAAGCACTTTTGGATAATGCGCAGCTTGATGCTGGCGGTGATTCTTTTTTTTGGCTCGGCTGAGTCCACAATAAATTCAATGTGGAGAAAAGTGGTAAATCCCACGTCTTAAATCTTTTTTTTTTTTTTTGGCAGACTTGGTGAAATTGGTAATTTTTAGATGGAAAATTTACATACATACCACACAATTCTCATCTATTTACATATCTAACACTTAAACTTTGATATTTTCTCTTACAAGAGCTGGGTATCATAAACCAATGCATGAAAAAGGTGTATTTTGATCATTTCGGTTTCAGCTAATATATAGCGATAAAATTATGTACCAACTGATTACTATCTTATCCTTGGCCAAACATTAATATGTTAGGGGTGTCATAATGAAGTTTTAAAGTGGCCACCCTTTATGTATGTCACTTACAAGTCTCCGTGAACTTAGCTACCTGATTGGAGGAAACAAAATATTGACGTCCAAATAAATACTATAAATAGTCAAAAGAACATTTCGGCCATTTACTCATTCATTACATTATAAAGCCATCCATGAGGTAAATTTGTAAAATTTAAGTTAACATGGGTTATAAACGCTTCTTATGGCATCTCATTGGTGGTGCAGTTGCCTTTTTTTAATATAAATAAATATGCTTATGACATCTACACGATTGTGCTGCCATTGCTTTTATAAACGGACCACAATTGGTCCATGTGTAGCTTGTAGAAAATGGGGGATCCATTTTATGAGAAGGGCCATGGGCTGATTACGGATGGTCTATTTCAAGGCCAGAGGCTGATAACGAGCAGCTAAAGATATGATCAGGACTAGGTTCGCCCAACTGAAAGCATTACACAAGTCATAAGGTGGTATGGCCTAAATCATAAATTCCAAACTCTTAACCCTAAACTCTAAAAACCTAAACATCTTGCAAAGACCCCAAATCATTACCTCTGAATTGTCAATATCTCATTAAATTCCAATAACCAGGTGATTTCATGCAACGTATAGAAACCAAGATAAACGCTAATGCGTTATGTTTTACATAGACACCTTCTCATTTTGAATTCATACATTTAGAGACCCAGATACACAATTATGCACAGATGTAGTTAATTTGATGCAGTTTTTAATGTTGAAATGGTGTTTTACATAGACACCTTCATGCAACGTATGAAATGGTGTTTGAGTAGTTGTTAGTTTGATGTCGTTTTTATGGAAGATTATATACTCACCACTTCATTCTTGAGTAGTTAATTTGATGCAGTTTTTAATGTTGAAATGGTGTTTTTGATGTGAAATGAAAGGTTTTGGTTGGTGTACATGTAAAAGTAATGTTTAGATGTTGGATATGTAAATACATAGGAATTTGATTGCATGTATGTTAATGCCAATTTTTCTTTTCACAGTTTTGGTGTTGTTGTGTTGTTGTGTAGTGTTGTGATGGTTGGCTAATGTTGTGTTGGTCTGTGGTTTGTTCTGATTAGCCACTATTGTGCTAGTCTGTGTTGTGGCTACTCAGTGTTGTGTTGGTCAGTGGTGTGTTGGTTGGCCATTGTTATGATTGTCAATGTTGTAGCTGCTCAGTGTTGTGTTGGTTAAAGTTGTGGGTTGTGTTGTGTTGTGTTGGCCAGTGGGTTGGGGTGGTGGTCGTGTTGTGTTTGGGGCATATTGTTTTGGGTCGGTGTGGTGGTTGTGGGTTGGGATGATGGTTGTGGGTTGGACTGGTTGATTGTTGGGAACTGCCTCGATCTTCATAGCTTCATATAATTAAATGTAATTTTAATAGTTTTTATTTATTTAGTAATCTTGATACTCAGATGTGTATAATAATTTTTGTATTGTTCTGTAATGACTTTTTGGTTCTCATGTATCAGATATGNTCGATCTTCATAGCTTCATATAATTAAATGTAATTTTAATAGTTTTTATTTATTTAGTAATCTTGATACTCATATGTGTATAATAATTTTTGTATTGTTCTGTAATGACTTTTTGGTTCTCATGTATCAGATATATTATTATAACAGTTATGTTACAAACAACAATACTATATAGAGGCAAAATGATCGTTCTTCCAGAAACAGCTGTAAAAAACAAAACAGGCAACCAACTTATCCATAAAAACTTCCCCGCAGCAGCTTCCTGGGGCAAGTGCCCCCAAACAAGAAAAATTATTGCATTAAGAGTCTTAATGCAGTTTTGCATCAGAATTTCAATCAGGGTCTACCACATGTGCAGGCAGACCCATCCATGTATTAAATAATTTTTTTTTACTATGATAGGTCTGTCTGTACGTGTGACAGATCCTGATTGGAGTCCTAATGCAAACTGCACCAGGACTCCTGATACAATAATTTTTCCTCAAACATTCCCTTAATATTATTTCCATTCGCACGGTTAAGATCTATGTCATGTTCCCTTTCGTCTGTCTCCCAAAATTCCTTTGTCTCTGTCACTCGATCCTCACTTTCCTTGTTCAAAGCCTTTATTCTTCCCGTCGTCCCCTTGCTTCGTCCANGTCTCCCAAAATTCCTTTGTCTCTGTCGCTCGATCCTCACTTTCCTTGTTCAAAGCCTTTATTCTTCCCGTCGTCCCCTTGCTTCGTCCTTCCTCTCCGAATCGGAAGCAGCGTAGCCGCAACAAAACACAACTATCTGTTTATTTTGTTTGCTCGTGCACCAAATCGTCAAAGTCTTGCTGCGCTACACCACCGCATAGGCTTGCATTTTTTTCNGTTTGCTCGTGCACCAAATCGTCAAAGTCTTGCTGCGCTACACCACCGCATAGGCTTGCATTTTTTTCTTCTCTTTTGTTTCCCGCAAGTTCTTTTACTTTGTTTCCCACGTTGTAAGCCCTTTCCCACTTATTCATTCGCACTGTCACCATCTCTCTGTCGTTCCCCGCTTCCTATTGTCCATGAAAATTGCACAAGATCCCAAGGCCTCTCTTACAATCAACACTTCGTCATCCTCTCCAATTCAAAACACGCACAACATAGGCCTTTAAAGCTTATAAAAAGATATTCAAATATGTGAAATTTTAATGCATGCATATGCTCTAAGCAATATGTTGAATGCCCAACTATTGGGCTCGAGAATATTGTGTTGATTGGGTCGTCTTGTATAGGGCAGGTTTGTAAGTCCCACCACACTAGTCTGATCCTCCTCGTAAAGACTGGAGTTGATAAGTCCAATAAGCCTTAATAAATGTCTAAATTCTGAAATAAGAATTTACAAGTCCAAATCACCAAACTAGTCTGATCCTCTTTTTAAGGATCGGAGTCGATAGGACTTATACCTTAAAAGTCTAAACTAACAAAATAAATGTCTCCCTTTTAAATATAAAAATTTTAAAATGTTAAAATCTCCGATGATGGCCCTGTTATCAAACTTTTCAAAGTAGTTAACTAATGTGTAAATCAAAATTCAATCACTTACAAGCTAAAAGCAAAATACATTTGTTCACTGCAACAGTTTGTCGAGGGTGACAAACTTCTGATTGACTTCAACTCACAAAGAACGAATGTCATATTAAATGTATCAATACATTCACAATCAAAGTAATTGCATGTCAGTAAAGACGTGGCCCGAGTCCTTTGTCTGCGTTATTTTGCTGTTAAATGACACCACAAAACAACAGTTATGACCAGAGCCCCTGACCAGGTGGTTTCCGCCAAATGACACCATTATATTACCGTCATGACAGCAGCCCATATGTTCCTTAGAGATTTTCTACTCTTTGAGTTGTGAATCATAATATACAATTAATTGACACAAAATATTCTGTTAGCTAAGATCGACTTAAATTTGTCCCCTTAGACAAATATCTACCCCAGATCTACAATGATCTCTTGGATAACGCAACTCGTGACTGCTGACAAAAATCTTTCTGTNATTATATTACCGTCATGACAGCAGCCCATATGTTCCTTAGAGATTTTCTACTCTTTGAGTTGTGAATCATAAATATACAATTAATTGACACAAAATATTTTGTTAGCTAAGATCGACTTAAATTTGTCCCCTTAGACAAATATCTACCCTAGATCTACAATGATCTCTTGGATAACGCAACTCGTGACTGCTGACAAAAATCTTTCTGGCAAGTTGGGTCGACTACCTCATCTGACTAAGTAGATCAATGACCATGACAACCCGGGATGCCAAAACCATGGAATCTTGATGNTCTTTCTGGCAAGTTGGGTCGACTACCTCATCTGACTAAGTAGATCAATGACCATGACAACCCGGGATGCCAGAACTATGGAATTTTGATCGGGTTTCATCTTAATTTCCCCATCATTCGCTTTAAGCTCCAAGTGGTGAATTCTACAATTTAAATCCTAAGTCTCTTGTTATTATATGTTAAATATTCAATTATTAAAGATTGGCCTTATAAGGGCTTGCGCCAATGGGTTACCTCAAACCCCATATCAAAACGTCCTCGTTAAATGAGGGTGAAATCTCTGGGTAGTGTATTATCTATAATCCGATATGTTTTCTAAAATTGAACCGCCAAAGCTCTCTCAAAACAAAACTATAAAATAATTACNAAAACGTCCTCGTTAAATGAGGGTGAAATCTCTGGGTAGTGTATTATCTATAATCCGATATGTTTTCTAAAAATTGAACCGCCAAAGCTCTCTCAAAACAAAACTATAAAATAATTATNGCCGAACACGAGCTGCTTAACGAGCCGAACACGAGCTGTTCGCGAACAACGAGCCAAATTGACAGCCCTATCCTAAACCATAAAGGTAAAATATAATTACAATATTTTGAATCAGTTCGATGCATATTATAACAAAACAGCACTAATACAATTCAATACATCCGATTGCCTTTCACAATTAATTGGTATGAAGCCAAGCACTTAATCTTGCACTTTCATATACTCACAGAAACCTTCCTCTAAAAGTAATACATGTCGACTTCCTTGTAACATGATTTATTTCATTAAAATGTAGCAGAGGTGGACAAGGATGTCAATATTAAATACTGCAAGTTCTCACAAATTCAGCAGCGATCGGACAATTCATGAATATGCCAAAGACATCTGGAACATACAGCCTGTATTACTTCCGTAGGGATCAATATTACCCATATTCCCTTAAATATGTAGTGGGTGCCTTCCATGCAGCAGAGATTCCCTAAAGCTTTTGATTATAATTGTAACCCACCTTGTGATCTGCTGAATTAGGCATCTTTTGTAATTTGTACAATTGCAAGTCAATTGAGGCTCCTAAGTTGAGCCGTTCGAATGAATGTATCAATAAATTTGATTTGCACTCATACCAGGATTACTCATAAATGCAGTTTTGTTTCTTTGATTGAGCTCCCTTCAATACTTGGTTAAATATGGCTCTCCTATGAGTAAACTGTAATGAAATTGAACGCAAATGCCTGAAATTAGTAAAACCAGGAAGCACGAGATGCATCACATCAGCAGGCTGNCTCTCCTAAGAGTAAACTGTAATGAAGCCGAACGCAAATGCCTGAAATTAGTAAAACCAGGAAGCACAAGATCCATCACATCAGCAGGCTTTCACAAGCCATATAAAATAACTCTAATGTTGTGTAGTCTATGTAAAGTGTCCTATTTGGGTATTTCGNATCTGCTGAATTAGGCATCTTTTGTAATTTGTACAATTGCAAGTCAATTGAGGCTCCTAAGTTGAGCCGTTCAAATGAATGTATCAATAAATATGATTTGCACTCATACCAGGATTTCTCATAAATGCAGTTTTGTTTCTTTGATTGAGCTTCCTTCAATAGTTGGTTAAATATGGCTCTCCTAAGAGTAAACTGTAATGAAGCCGAACGCAAATGCCTGAAATTAGTAAAACCAGGAAGCACAAGATGCATCACATCAGCAGGCTTTCACAAGCCATATAAAATAACTCTAATGTTGTGTAGTCTATGTGAAGTGTCCTATTTGGGTATTTCTTCAATCAGAAAACTTGAACTGGGCTTCCACTCTAATGAAGCTGAATTGGAAAGCCTTCTATTTCTATTATCAGAATGATCCATTATTGATTTAGTTAAATAATCCAATAGGTTGTCTGCGATGCCATTGCCACTGCAACCGGGCAAAACAATTTTCTGCGCCTGCGCTGCTTCTAGGTTTGTTATCTGATGTGAACCCTGAAATCAAATTCCTCACTTAGGGATTGAAAGGGAATAATGCAGATGCTACAACATTAAAATATCAAAGGATATTTGAATATAGATTAGAAAAACATGATAAAACATATAATACACACACACACACACACACACACATATAATATGATCTTCAAACTTACGATTATACTGTTGAATTGACCTTTGCAGGAAAATTACTTACAAATCAAGTCTCAACAAATTTTCTGAAAAATTTTAACATTCATCAAGCATGCCAAAAGAATAAATTTGATTAAAAGCTATCTGTAATCACTCAGAAAGCCTGATATTAAATAATCTTTAGAGTTCTTCAAATTCTATTAACAATTTTATTCTTCTATATAATTCATAACATCAAATTTAAATGGGTAGTTATCCAAGTACATAAAACATTTAGCATCACTAAACCTAGTTTGTTGTTATTCCTCCATTTTTTAAAAATTATTGATCATCAAGCAAAATCATCATTTTTTAATGGATCACTTCCATTGCAAAAAAAAAAAAATTATGATTTTCATTGTCTTTCAAACTATCTGGAATTAAGCATATGTGGTCCATGACATTTAAATAGTAACTAGACATTTTTAATTGGCGTTTGTATATCATGTGAAAATTCTTATTTTTCTCTTAAGAATGATTGCGCTACTATAAAGTGTAGAAACATAAACCAAGTAATCTATATTAAAATCAATGATGTGATCATGAGTTTGAAAGCCAAAAAAATTTTAGAAGAAAAAATAAAATCAATAGAGGATTAGGCCTTCATCTCCTAAAATGAGCAAATTGTAAGCACTTTTGGATAATGCGCAGCTTGATGCTGGCGGTGATTCTTTTTTTTGGCTCGGCTGAGTCCACAATAAATTCAATGTGGAGAAAAGTGGTAAATCCCACGTCTTAAATCTTTNATAAAATCAATAGAGGATTAGGCCTTCATCTCCTAAAATGAGCAAATTGTAAGCACTTTTGGATAATGCGCATCTTGATGCTGGCGGTGATTCTTTTTTTTGGCTCGGCTGAGTCCACAATAGATTCAATGTGGAGAAAAGTGGTAAATCCCACGTCTTAAATCTTTTTTTTTTTTGGCAGACTTGGTGAATTGGTAATTTTTAGATGGAAAATTTACATACATACCACACAATTCTCATCTATTTACATATCTAACACTTAAACTTTGATATTTACTCTTAAAAGAGCTGGGTATCATAAACCAATGCTTGAAAAAGGTGTATTTTGATCATTTCGGTTTCAGATAATATATAGCGATAAAATTATGTACCAACTGATTACTATCGTATCCTTGGCCAAACATTAATATGTTAGGGGTGCCATAATGAAGTTTTAAATTGGCCACCCTTTATGTATGTCACTCACAAGTCTCCGTGAACTTAGCTACCTGATTGGAGGAAACAAAATATTGACGTCCAAATAAATACTATAAATAGTCAAAAGAACATTTCGGCCATTTACTCATTCATTACATTATAAAGCCATCCACGAGGAAAATTTGTAAAATTTAAGTTAACATGGGTTATAAACGCTTCTTATGGCATCTCATTGGTCGTGCAGTTGCCTTCTTTTTAATATAAATAAATATGCTTATGACATCTACACGATTGTGCTGCCATAGCTTTTATAAACGGACCACAATTGGTCTATGTGTAGCTTGTAGAAAATAAGGGATCCATTTTATGAGAAGGTCCAGGGGATGATTACGGATGGTTTATTTTAAGGCCAGAGGCTGATAACGAGCAGTTAAAGATATGATCAGGACTGGTTCGCCCAACTGAAAGCCTTACACGAGTCATAAGGTGGTATGAGCTAAATCATAAATTCCAAACTCTTAACCCTAAACTCTAAAAACCTAAACATCTTGCAAAGTCCCCAAATCATTACCTCTGAATTGTCAATATCTCATTAAATTCCAATAACCAGGTGATTTCATGCAACGTATTGAAATAAACGCTAATGCATTATGTTTTACATAGACACCTTCTCATTTTGAATTCATGCATCTAGAGACCCAGATACACAATTATGCACAGATGCATCGATGTTTATCATTAACTAGTAACAACAAAAGTCAGTCTTAATCCACTTGGCTAATTAGACAGATCACGCTACATCATTGGAAATAATTCTTCAAAAGAGTTGGTTTTGGTGATGGTTCAAAACAACTAACCCTACTGATTCATTCCCTGATCCTTAGCATAACTTAGGTTGCTTTGAGTTTCAAAGGTCCTTAAAATTCTCATTATCACTTGCTCCAAGTAAAACATATCTGTGCATTGAAAAAACTGCATTGACTTACATATGGACCGTGTTCAATGCTACACCCAAAAATCAATCATTTAGACTACGAATACCATTATAGTGGAATAGTTTTGCAGAAGTAGCAAAATATAGGCTATTCTATGAAGTGTTTTTAAATAAATGATGAAATGTGAGGGGGTTGTTTACGTTTAAAAGAAAAATAAAATTATTAATGCTGTTTATTAGGTTAATTAAACTTTAAATAATATTTATTAATTAGGTTAATTAAATTTAATTAATATTAAAATTTTATACATCCGTGCTCCCCGCCCTCACTCGACAGCATAACCGTTCGCGCCTATGTTGAAGCAAGAGTCGTGTAATGGCTTTGTAACCCCTCATTCGCAAGAAAAAATATTACGTCCAAAGTCCTCTGGACAACGACTGCGATCCACCGGAGGTCTTTTTATTTTTCCCTCCACTCTATCCGGTGGATCACAGCCATTGTCCGGACGCAGCTTACGTTCGGACTCCGGACTTAGGCCCCATTTAGGGCGGAGTTCAGGCTGCGGCACAGCCTCACAACGCTAAGTTGAGCTGTTTGGGGAGGCATTGGGGGCGCAACAAGCCGTGTTTGCCTAAAACGAGGGTTGCGGGTTTGACCCTGCGACCAACATTTCTTACTGATATTTTTACCGTGTTGCCCTCCTTTTTCGCGATTTGGAGCATTGAGATCGTTGTGTGCCCTAACCTGCATTCATCGTTTGCGATCTCTCGCTTCTTCTTCTCCTTCTCACCCTCTGCGATCTATATCGTCCAAGTTCCTCCCGTCTTTGTTCCCCTGTGATAAGCATTGATTGATGTCGTTTTTATGGAAGATTACATAACACTTCAATTTTGATACAGTCACATATCTTCCATCTCAATTGCAGTTTTTATCGAAGTTTACATACATACCACTCAATTTTTGAGTATGTTACTTTGCAACCGTTTTTTATGGAAGATTAATACATACCACTCAATTTTGATGCACTTACATATCTTCCACCTACAATTCTTATGGAAGATTACATACATAACACTCGATTCTTAAGTAGTAGTTAGTTTGATGCCGTTTTTTATGTTGAAATGGTGTTTGAGTAGCTGTTAGTTTGATGTCATTTTTATGGAAGATTACATGCGTACCACTTCATTCTTGAGTAGTTAATTTGATGCAGTTTTTAATGTTGAAATAGTGTTTTTTTATGTGAAATGAAAGGTTTTGGTTGGTATACATGTAAAAAATAATGTTTAGATGTTGGATATGTAAATACATAGAAATTCGATGGCATGTATGTTAATGCTAATTTTTTTTTTCACAGTTTGGTGTTGTTGTGTTGTTGTGTAGTGTTGTCATGGTTGGCCACTGTTGTGTTGGTCTGTGGTTTGTACTGATTAGCCACTATTGTGCTGGTCTGTGTTGTGGCTACTCAGTGTTGTGTTGGTTGGCCATTGTTATGACGGTCAATGTTGTAGCTGCTCAGTGTTGTGTTGGTCAGTGTCTCAGTGTTGTGTTGGTCAGTGTCTCAGTGTTGTGTTGGTCAGTGTTGTGTTGGTCAGAGCTATGGGTTGTGTTGTGTTATCAATGTTGTGGGTTGTGCTGTGTTGGCCAGTGGGTTGTGTGGTGGTAGCTGTGGGTTGGGGCATATGGTCGTGGGTTGGGGTGGTAGTCGTGTTGTGTTTGGGGCATATGGTTTTGGGCCGGTGTGGTGGTTGTGGGTTAGGATGATGGCTGTGGGTTGGACTGGTTGATTGTTAGCAACTGCCTCAATCTTCATACCTTCATATTATTAAATGTAATTTTAATAGTTTTTTTATTTATTTAGTAATCTTGATACTCAGATGTGTATAATAATTTTTATATTGTTCTGTAATGACTTTTTGGTTCTCATGTATGAGATATATTATTACAACAGTTATGTTACAAACAACAATACTACATAGGGCAGAATGGTCGTTCTTCCAGAAACAGCTGTAAAAAACAAAACAGACAGCCAACTTATCCATAACAACTTCCCCACAGCAGCTTCCTAGGGCAAGTGCCCCCAAACAGGAAAAATTATTGCATTTTAAGTCCTAATGCAGTTTTGCATCAAAATTCCAATCAGGGCCTACCACTTGTGCAGGCAGACCCACCCATGTATTAAATTAATTTTTTTTACTAGGATGGGTCTGTCTGTAATGTGGCAGATCCTGATTGGAGTCCTAATGCAAACTGCACCAGAACTCCTGATGCAATAATTTTTCCTCAAACATCCCCTTAATATTATTTCCATTCTTAAGATCTCCGTCATGTTCCCTTTCGTTTGTCTCCCAAAATTCCTTTGTCTCTGTCGCTCGATCCTCACTTTCCTTGTTCAAAGCCTTTATTCTTCCCGTCATCCCCTTGCTTCGTCCTTTCTCTCCGAATCGGAAGCAACGCAGCCGCAACAAAACACAACTATCTGTTTATTTTGTTCGCTCAA
The DNA here is from genome assembly GCA_002079205.1 of Phalaenopsis hybrid cultivar. Classification (NCBI taxonomy): domain Eukaryota; kingdom Viridiplantae; phylum Streptophyta; class Magnoliopsida; order Asparagales; family Orchidaceae; genus Phalaenopsis; species Phalaenopsis hybrid cultivar. The sequence continues at coordinate 74,149 of JXCR01126281.1, read as the reverse complement.
AATTGCACCAAATCGTCAAAGTCTTGCTGCGCTACACCATCACATAGGCTTGCATTTTTTTTTCTTCTCTTTTGTTTCCCGCAAGTTCTTTTTCTTTGTTTCCCACAAGTTGTAAGCCCTTTCCCACTTATTCATTCGTAGTGTCACCATCTCCCTGTCGTTCCCCGCTTCCTTTTGTCCACTAAAAATTGCACAAGATCCCAAGGCCTCTCTTACAATCAACACTTCGTCATCCTCTCCAATTCAGAACACACACAACATAAGTCTTTAAAGCTTATAAAAAGATATTCAAATATGTGAAATTTTAATGCATGCATATGCTCTAAACAATATGTTGAATGCCCAACTATTGGGTTCGAGAATATTGTGTTGATCGGGTCGTCTTGTATAGGGCAGGTTTGTAAGTCCCACCACACTAGTTTGATCTTCCTCGTAAAGACTGGAGTTGACAAGTCCAATAAGCCTTAATAAATGTCTAAATTCTGAAATAAGAATTTATAAGTCCAAATCACCAAACTAGTCTGATTCTCCTCTTTTTAAGGACCGGAGTCGACAAGATTTACACCTTAAAAGTTTAAACTAACAAATTAAATGTCTCCCTTTTAAATATAAAAATTTTAAAATGTTAAAATCTACGATGATGGCCCTGTTAAAATCAAACGTTTCAAAGTAGTTAACTAATGTGTAAAGCAAAATTCAATCACTTACAAGCTAAAAGCAAAATGCATCTGTTCAGTGCAACAGTTTGTCGAGGGTGACAAACTTTTGATTGACTTCAACTCACAAAAAACGAATGTCATATCAAATGTATCAATACATTCACAATCAAAGTAATTGCATGTCAGTAAAGACATGACCCTAGTCTTTTGTCTGTGTTATTTTGTTGTTAAATGACACCACAAAACAACAGTTATGACCAGAGCCCCTGACCAGGTGGTTTCCGTCAAATGACACCATTATATTACCGTCATGATAGCAGCCCATATGTTCCTTAAAGATTTTCTACTCTTTAAGTTGTGAATCATAAATATACAATTGATTGACACAAAGTCTTCTGTTAGCTAAGATCGACTTAAATTTGTCTCCTTAGACAAATATCTACCCCAGATCTACAAAAATCTCTTGGATAATGCAACTTATGGCTGCTGACAAAAATCTTTCTGTCAAGTTGGGTCAACTACCTCATCTGATTAAGTAGATCAATGACCATGATGACCCGGGATGCCAGAACCATGGAATCTTGATCGGGTTTCATCTTCATTCCCCCACCATTCGCTTTAAGCTCCAAGTGGTGAATTCTACAATTTAAATCCTATCTCTTGTTATTATATGTTAAATATTCAATTATTAAAGATTGGCCTTATAGAAACCACTCTCCCGTTATCAGGAGAGGTAATTAACCATAAGGGGTTGCGCCAATGGGTTACCTCAAACCCCATATCAAAACGTCCTCGTTAAATGAGGGTGAAATCTCTAGGTAGTGTATTATCTATAATGCAATCTGTTTTCTAAAAATTCAACCGCCAAAGCTCTCTCAAAACAAAACTATAAAATAATTGCAGAGAGTATTCATAGAGAACGGTCGTTGAATATTTAGAGCACACAAGGGGCAGACCAAGACAACACATCTACTTTTATTAGATTGCATAAACTCATAAAATGTATAAACATTGAAATTCAAGATAATGAAGAACCATACCTCTCGTAAGTGTTGAAAATCATCATCTCGTACCTCGGATGCTTGAACTTCATTACAATTCGTTTCGGATACTTTATGTACTTCTTGTAAAAATCTTATAACTGAAAGAAATTTTTTTTGCTCCTTCCGTACCTTGTTCCCAAGTACAAATGCATTTAAAAAGAGTAAAATGAAAAATTAGTTTTAAAAATGCCAAATTGCCAGCTATGAAATAAATCATTTCTCAAAAGAAAAACCATTATACTATTGATGATAAAGATGACATTGCAAATTTATAACAAAATAATAAAAAAAGAGAACATAAAATTTTGTAAAAATATACACCTGCTCTTCTAAATCTTGGATTCGTCTAAGAGAGGATTGTTCTATAGAAGCCCGGCGTTTACACTCATCCTGAAGCATTNTAAAAAGAGTAAAATGAAAAATTAGTTTTAAAAATGCCAAATTGCCAGCTATGAAATAAATCATTTCTCAAATGAAAAACCATTATACTATTGATGATAAAGATGACATTGCAGTAAACTGTACGAATCCATCAAATTTATAACAAAATAATAAAAAAAGAGATCACAAAATTTTGTAAAAATATACACCTGCTCTTCTAAATCTTGGATTCGTCTAAGAGAGGATTGCTCTATAGAAGCCCGGCGTTTACACTCATCCTGAAGCATGCCTGTGATTTCATACCTCAATTCAGCCATTGCTTGAGTAAGATCTTCCGCGTCTTCCTTTGCCTTCAATTTTTCCTCCTTCAGTTCTTCCTAACACAACAAAAACTACCTCTAAGCAATAAGAGCACTGCGTAAGCTATTGACAAAGTATAATTGGGATCAAACCTTAAGCTTCTCCACCAGAAGCTCAGATNCCTTTGCCTTCAATTTTTCCTCCTTCAGTTCTTCCTAACACAACAAAAACTACCTCTAAGCAATAAGAGCACGGCGTAAGCTATTGACAAAGTATAATTGGGATCAACCTTAAGCTTCTCCACCAGAAGCTCAGAATCCTGTATTTCATATGCCATCTTCTGCATCTCATCCTTCATATTCTCGTCCCAAGCTGTTATGAGAGCAAGCTTTGAAACCAATGGGCACAAAACTTCTTCACAAGTGCTTCAGAAAATGCAATAATACTTGCCACGATTAAATGCCACTCAACTGAATTTAATAACAAATGGTATTGTAGCAACATATATAGAAAATAAATGATCAGTCATGCATATAGCTAAAAGAACAATAACGCACAAGCCTACATACAGCAATAGGTATTCAATAATTATAACTAAAGTTAACTTTAAATTTGGTTTTTATCCAAATCAGTGGCCGGGGTTATCCTATATGAAAGAAACCATTCCTCATCTTCGAACAATCTTATGAGTGGAATTTTCGTGGTGAAAACAATCTTTTGCAAAAGACTAAAAAAATCAATGCTGGTGCTAGAATGTGGTTTGGAAAAATAACTAATGAATTCACTAAAATTATGTGAGAAATAACAAATAAACACAACGATCTCTGCTTGCTCTTGTAGGTGCCACATCCCACAGCTCTCACCTAACAACTCTTGCTCGCACGACATCCTAAAGCATCTTGTGAGTGCTGCATCCCAATGTCACTTGCTCGTGGGGCATGGGGCATCCCAACGAGCTCTGTTTGTGACATTCCAACACCTCTCGCTCGTGCATCGTCCCAGCTCCCCTTGCCGGTGCTAAATGCTAGTGTCACTCGCTGTGACATCCTAGCAAGCTCCGTTTGAGTTATCCCAACAGTTCATTCGTGCATCGTCCCAGCACCTCTTGCTTTGTGCTGCATTCCAGTGCCACACTAATGCTCATTACACGATAACCCAGAAAACTATGTAAATGATTCAATCCGTTAGTCTTAGCAACCTACACACCTGAGCATCATNCTATGTTTGCTGATTTGAATTTTTCAAGCAGTTTTCTTCATTTACTTTCACTCAAATCCCCAGCATCCAAATACGATCTATAAGTCTCTGAAGTCCAAATTTAGATTGAGACAAAAACAAATTAGACATATTAAGCAACCTTCTTACCAGGGTGCTTGTGGCAGCACAAATACAAGGACAGTCATGATTCGAACTAGAAGAACCTTTCTACCAGTAAATTGAAAATTCCCACCGAACACTTCCTTCCTCATTGTTTTATATGTTAGATCCAAAATTGACTGTGGCATAATTCAAGACCCCTTACTTGACACACGGATCAAATCCAAATAAAAGATAAGAGTAAAGATATCGGATTCAATGACTTGTTTACAAAGGAAGCAATCGATCGCCTAGACCATAGAGATGTAGTAAAACAGAGCCTAAAAAATATAGAAAGAGAGAATCAAAGATTAAATAAAAGTTCCCCCCACACACCCCCCC
>JXCR01126281.1:47667-68016 GCA_002079205.1 Phalaenopsis hybrid cultivar | reverse complement strand
GCATGCTTTGTAAAAACTAACTGCTTGCGCAAACATTCTTTCCGTCGCAAAATAATAGCATCAATGCACATATTATAGCGAAAAGAAAAAAATTATTCCATCCCGTCTCCACCCATCAATTCAAAATAAAGATCAAATAACTCAAAAATGGTATGAGATAGAGAAGAGAGATTGACCAAAACAAATTCGCTCAGCCACCGATGAGTAGGGTAAGAGCCTCTTCAGCGCTTTGAGAGCAAACGATTCGACGAAGAACAGCAGGCATAGATTGGGCGGCAGAAAATCGGCCGGCATGGTCTCTTTGAATGGTCCCTTGCGGACTGGATTGCTCCGATCAATGGACTCGGGCTGGGCTTCAGGCCTCTGAAGTTATGGGCTGAAAAGAAGTGAGAAGAAATTGGATTTACTAAATCTTTGATTTTAAAATTATCATTTTTTTGTCTGACAAGATTTAAGTTGAATCCTGCTTAAATCTGCTAGCTCCTGTGGGATTTGATTTGTAGAGTTATTTAATGATTTGTCAAAGCTTATGACATCCATTCATGTCATAAAGGGTTTGCTCGGTTCTTTCTCTTCTCACACTTCACATTTCTTTGCTTGTCAATGTTTCGCCTAATTAGCCATAAGATATAAGATAAATTAGAATGGGAACCAAATTATGTCTTAGATGGGCAATTTTTCCACTCATATTTAAGATCTCTATATAAATAATGAAATTTAATATTTTTTTATCCAATAATTTTGCACCCTCTAAAAAAATTATTTTGGTTCCGCCCATGATAACATTTATAGATATGCAGATTCATATTATGTATGTCGTAAATATTTCTCGTTTGTTGGGTTCGGGGTTGATTGATTTTACTATGGTACTGTTGAAGAAATCATTTGAAATTTTTTCTTGCTAAACTTAATAAAAGCATTGAGATCTGAGTTGTCTCTTGAGCATAGAATTTAATAAAATTGGAACAACGTTATATCAATTTGTTATTTGTTCTTGCCTCTTTTTTTGGTGTGAATACTACGTACAACATCCGTATGTGTGGACCATGATATTGGGGTGGTATTGCACCTCAACATCATCCCAATACCCACTAATTCACACCCAATATGCACCTATCATGTCAGTACATAAAATTTTTATTTTATTTTACATATGCCATGTCTATCATTATTAATATTCATTCGGATTCTCAATTATTTTAATTTTTAATTATGTTTTGTATCAAGAAGAATCCTTCGGATTTTATAGAGGCTATTGAAAACCAAAATATTCTGTAGCCATTTTTGGTATAAATATGAGTGAGAGAAAATATTTGTGCACAGTTAATTTCTGATTACTGTGTACTGAATAATTATCTTGCGGAAACTGATTTATATAACTTAAATTTTTTTTTATATTACTTGTATTTCAACATTTTGTTCATTATTAAATTTGTGGGTGTTAAAACATTGGAGATCTGCCACAATTAAAATGGTCGTACTACTATTAGTTCTGTTAGATCTAAAGCTATCTGAGGTGATTGCTGAAACCTACTCATAGAGCAAGCAATATTTTTAAGAAATAATAGGGGAGAAGAAAGAAGAAAGTAGAAAAAAAAAAAGGCTAAAATAATGAGATTGTTGGGTTTTTTTTAAATTTTTTAGAAAATATTTAGAATAATAGTCACTTATAGCTCGAGTTTTTATTCGACCTGACTTTATTCATTATTAAAAAATATTAAAATTTTACTCGAGTATTTAATGAGACTTAAATTAATGAGGATGAGTAATATAAGAAAATATTATGTTCGGAATAACGAACATCTGAATGATGGCGCGCATTTCAGCACGCCACATTGCATAGTGATAATGTGATGCAATTCACGTTGCCGTCGGAACATCCGAACGGCATGAACAGATGTAATATTTTTTAAAGAGAGAGAGAAGTTATTATTGATATTTGAGCTCTTTTTAATGTAGCCCAACGTTCCTTTTTCATGTATTAGATCAAGTCATTCAAATCCTTAGGTGAGAAAGCATTTTTTTCTCTTCACCGATTTTAAAGTCATCTCGCTTTCACAGCCATTCACTTTAATCCTTCATTAATCCCCTGCNCAGGTATCAACGATTCAAGGTAACCTGCAACCGAACTAAAGGAAAACACACACAAATATATATATATTTTTTCAATGTGGAAAGATTTATACAAAAAAACCCGAGGAATAAGATTATTTCTTGCAAGGAGATAATGTAATAGATATGAAATCACCATTGTATTCTATTGAAGAAAAAANTCGAGCAAGAAAAATGCATGTAAACCCAAGAGGACATTTCAGAATCAAAACCCTAATTATGCCCTTCTGCACCGCGAGCCAATAGGGATTGCATTGCAGATAGAATGATTCCACAGAAATCCGAATTGCCACGATAGCAATGATNTATGCCCTTCTGCACCGCGAGCCAATAGGGATTGCATTGCAGATAGAATGATTCCACAGAAATCCGAATTGCGACGATAGCAATGATGCATGCTTTGTAAAAAATAACTGCTTGCGCAAACATTCTTTCCGTCGCAAAAATAATAGCATCAATGCACATATTATAGCGAAAAGAAAAAATTATTCCATCCCGTCTCCACCCATCAATTCAAAATAAAGATCAAATAACTCAAAAATGGTATGAGATAGAGAAGAGAGATTGACCAAAACAAATTCGCTCAGCCACCGATGAGTACGGTAAGAACCTCTTCAACGCTTTGAGAGCAAACGATTCGACGAAGAACAGCAGACATAGATTGGGCGGCAGAAAATCGGCCGGCATGGTCTCTTTGAGCACTGTGGAATGGTCCCTTGTGGACTGGATTGCTCCGGTCAATGGACTCGGGCTGGGCTTTAGGCTTCTGCAGTAATGGGCTGAAAAGAAATGAGAAGAAATTGGATTTACTAAATCTTTGATTTTAAAATTATCATTTTTTTGTCTGACAAGATTTTTAGTTGAATCCTGCTTAAATCTGCTCCATGTAGCTCCTGTGGGATTTGATTTGTAGAGTTCTTTAATGTTTTGTCGGAGCTTATGAAATCCATTCGTGTCAATGTATCGCCTAATTAGCCATAAGATATAAGACAAATTAGGATGTGAATCCATGTTGGGTATGTTGTAATGTTGGGGGGGGACAAAATTATGTCTTAGATGTGCAATTTTTCCATCTGAAATTTAAGATTTCTCTATATAAATAATAAAATTTAATTTTTTTTTATCCAATAATTTTGCACCCTCTAAAAATATTATGTTGGTTCTGCCCGTGATAACATTTATAGAGATGTGAATTCATATTATGTATGTCATAAATATTTCTCGTTTGTTGGTAAACTTAATATGGTATTGTTGAAGAAATCATTTGAAATTTTTTCTTGCTAAACTTAATAAAAGCATTGAGATCTGAGTTGTCTCTTGAGCATAGAATTTAATAAAATTGGAACAACGTTATATCAATTTGTTATTTGTTCTTGCCTCTTTTTTTGGTGTGAATACTACGTACAACATCCGTATGTGTGGACCATGATATTGGGGTGGTATTGCACCTCAACATCATCCCAATACCACTAATTCACACCCAATATGCACCTATCATGTCAGTACATAATTTTATTTTATAGAGGCTATTGAAAACCAAAATATTCTGTAGGCATTTTTGGTATAAATATGAGTGAGAAAATATTTGTGCACAGTTAATTTCAGATTACTGTGTACTGAATAATTATCTTGCGGAAATTGATTTATATAATTTCAATTTTTTTTTTATAAATTACTTGTATTTCAACATTTTGTTCATTATTAAATTTGTGGGTGTTAAAACATTGGAGATCTGCCACAATTAAAATGGTCGTACTACTATTAGTTCTGTTAGATCTAAAGCTATCTGAGGTGATTGCTGAAACCTACTCATAGAGCAAGCAATATTTTTAAGAAATAATAGTGGAGAAGAAAGAAGAAAGTAGAGAAAAAAAAGCTAAAATAATGATATTGTTGGGTTATTTTTTATTTTTTTAGAAAATATTTAGAATAATAGTCGCTTATAGCTCGAGTTTTTATTGGACCTGACTTTATTCATTAAAAAATATTAAAATTTTACTCGAGTATTTAATAAGACTTAAATTAATGAGGATGAGTAATATAAGAAAATATTATGTTCGGAATAACGAACATCTAAATGATGGCGCGCATTGCAGCACGCCACATTGCATAGTGATGATGTGATTCAATTCATGTTGCTGTCGGAACATCCTGACGACATGAATAGACTTTTAATATTTTTTAAAGAGAGAGAGAAGTTATTACGGATATTTGAGCTCTTTTTAATGTAGCCCAACGTTCCTTTTTCATGTATTAGATCAAGTCATTCAAATCCTTAGGTGAGAAAGCATGTTTTTCTTTTCACCGATTTTAAAGTCATCTCGCTATCACAGCCATTCACTTTAATCCTTCATTAATCACCTGTATAACCCTAAGATTTAGAATGACTTGAGCAAGGCCAATAAGATAGCTTCCATATAGCAAAGGAAAATCCTGAGAATATCATTCTTTATTAAAGCGTGATTAATATTAAACCCCCCCATTCCCCATCAATCACTCTCAAAGNAAGATTTAGAATGACTTGAGCAAGGCCAATAAGATAGCTTCCATATAGCAAAGGAAAATCCTGAGAATATCACTTTATTAAAGCGTGATTAATATTAAACCCCCCCATTCCCCATCAATCACTCTCAAATCTTATTCCCAGCGTTCAAATTTCTTTTATGTGCTAAACGGATTCAAGCTGTCATTTGGCTCTATTCATACTAACTCATGATGACGACGATGATGATACTAACATTAATGTTGGAAAATAATGGCTTTCTTTGATACTATTTTTATATTATTTTTTAAAAGTTTAATTTGTAAACTATTTTGACATAAATTAAAGTTAATTTTGTTAAATTTCTTCAATTATATTGTTATTATAAATGTAAATATATAAGAATTAGGTGATATTTATATAAATGCCCCTTAAAAATTTGTGATTACTATTATTAAAAATGAATTACATTTTTTATGCCTAAACCTATGACAAAAAAATGCTATACATAGAATTATGAAAGGTTAGATGTTAGGAACGTAAATATATACTAATTTTGTGGTATGAATGTAAATTTTTCCTTCTATATCTATTTTTGTTAATTAGAAAAATAAAAAATAAAAATCAGCAGCATGTCGGCAACTCCAGCTTCTTTTAAAAATAAACAAAGTGGGAACAGTTTGGAATTCAGTTGGTGTCCAAACAAACGCGTTTAAAAACAACTTTTTTTTTGGCAATAGTTTTATTCCTGACATGATTTTATTTTCAAAGGTGAAACGAGAGCTTTCTGGGAAGCCAAAAGGAAATTGATTGGTACTAAAAATTAACATTTCAGACTTGACCTGCCAACAACATGTGTGAATCTGTTTCCCCCAATCCATATATAAATTCCTATAATTGCGTCGATTATTAAAGCCTGGGATTGATTTTATAATAAAAAAGAATGTGGTGGTTTGTTCTGTGATTTAATATAAAATTAATGAAAATTTTGCTTCATTTAAGAAGAACTATTGTAAATACAAAGTTTAGATATGTCAACATTAAGAGCTTAAGGTATCTAAATTAGTCATCTTGAGCAATACAAATATACAAATGTTTTTAATATATTTCTGTAAGCCCAAATCTAGAGGCAATTTAATTGTTTAAATAAAAAGATAGATGATGAAAATGTGCAAAAAAAAATGATTATATAAGAGATATCATAAAGAATTGTTACTCCCACATTAAAGTTGGTTATTAATTAAAAAATAATAATTGCATGTAGCTCCCTCATTAAAGTATGTCAATCATGTAATTTTACTTGGTTCTTACCCTTATAGATAGGGAGTCCATAAACCATAATATGTAAAAAGAGAGCTCTTCTCTCTTGATAAAAGAAGAACTCTCTCTCATTTTTAATGTAACTATTATTTTTTTATATATAAAATAAGTTTTATGGGATACCCTAGTTTGCCTTTACGGGGCAAATCTATGTATATTATTTCTTTTTTAATTTCTGTCTCTTTCTTTTCCCACTCAAGGTCTCTATCATTTTGATCCTTGGGCATGCCTCATAGGACCAATTTGAATTCAACACTTTCATATATTTAGCCATTTCTTATGTTTTTCATAATTGAAAGCCCAAATCAAATAAGAGATTTTGGAATATTTTTTATAAAAAAATACTCAAATTTGGTGATTTTTAAGCTTATTTTTATGATTAGAATGCTTGGATAACTTCTTTTTTTTAATAATTATAAAAATGCTATTAATAATATGTGTTATAAATGAATATAAAAAAGGGACCCAAACCAATTTGAGATTTCTAGAAATTATGAAGTACTCATAAAGATCACTTCCTATTTTTAAGGGTCACTCTCTCATGCCCAAGTTGCATTATCTTGCTACCAACAACTATGTGTTGTGACTAGTTATTCATTTTTAGTCATTAGCATTTCATTAATTGTATCCATATCTTTGTAACTATTCTCTCAAATATTTTTTATATTCATTATTATGAAATNTGATTTAATATAAAATTAATGAAAATTTTGCTTCATTTAAGAAGAACTATTGTAAATACAAAGTTTAGATATATCAACATTAAGAGCTTAAGGTATCTAAATTAGTCATCTTGAGCAATACAAATGTACAAATGTTTTTAATACATTTCTGTAAGCCCAAATCTCGAGGCAATTTAATTGTTTTAATAAAAAGATAGATTGATGAAAATGTGCAAAAAAAAAAATGATTATATAAGAGATATCATAAAGAATTGTTACTCCCACATTAAAGTTGGTTATTAATTAAATAATAATAATTGCATGTAGCTCCCTCATTAAAGTATGTCAAACATGTAATTTTACTTGGTTCTTACCCTTATAGATAAGGAGTCCATAAACCATAATATGTAAAAGTTGAGCTCTTCTCTCTTGATAAAAGGAGAACTCTCTCTCATTTTCAACGTAACTATTATTTTTTATATATAAAATAAGTTTTCTGGGATACCCTAGTTCGCCTTTACGGGGCAAATCTATGTATATTATTTCTTTTTTATTTTTTGTCTCTTTCTTTTTCCCACTCAAAGTCTCTATCATTTTGATCATTGGGCATGTCTCACAGTACAAATTTGAATTCAACACTTCCATATATTTAGCCATTTCTTAAGTTTTTCATAATTGAAAGCCCAAATCAAATAAGAGATTTTGGAATATTTTTGTTACAAAATACTCAAATTTTGTGATTTTTAAGCTTATTTTTATGATTAGAATGCTTGGATAACTTCTTTTTTTTAATAATTATAAAAATGCTATTAATAATATGTGTTATAAATGAATATAAAAAAGGGACCCAAACCAATTTGAGATTTCTAGAAATTATGAAGTACTCATAAAGATCACTTCCTATTTTTAAGGGTCACTCTCTCATGCCCAAGTTGCATTATCTTGCTACCAACAACTATGTGTTAGTGACTATTTATTCATTTTTAGTCATTAGCATTTCATTAATTGTATCCATATCTTTGTAACCATCCTCTCAAATATTTTTTATATTCATTATTATGAAAGTTAAAGTGTAGCATTTCTTTTAGCATTAAAAAATCTTATAAATAGAGAATCAAATAGATATTATTCCATGATTAACTTTTTGGATATTTTACATCACAAATAGAAATCTCAAATATTTTTCTTTCTAAAAACTTTCTTCCTTTTCTCCCACTCTCCCTCTCCAGTCTTCTTCTTATTATTATTCTTCTCCTTAAAGTTTCTCTTTATTATTTACTATTTAAAATCTTACATGTTTTGTTGGAGTCTAGAGATCATTGTAGGAAAATTTATATCCAATGATAAAAACTCATATTCATTATGACCAGGAACTACTAGATGAATTATTTAAGGGCTAAAAATTGACCTCTTGCATGTTGAGATTTCTTGAAAATATTTTTTGCTTTTTTTTTAACAAAATTATCTTCTTCCTTGGGTAAAAATGTAAAATTCGAATACTAGAACTCCCTTGAAGTTTACCTATTAGAAAATGTCAAATTGCAAAAGATAAAAAGGCCCTTGTTTCATTTATGTGGGGAGCAAAGGGTAGTCCTCATTTTGGTTCTTCTTCGTGTATATATATGGAAATACATACATATATGTCACTTGAAATAGTTTTAAATACTTTTTAAATGTTAACTATTTGAGCTTTTANTGAATTATTTAAGGGCTAAAAATTGACCTCTTGCATGTTGAGATTTCTTGAAAATATTTTTTGCTTTTTTTTAACAAAATTCTCTTCTTCCTTGGGTAAAAATGTAAAATTCAAATACTAAAACTCGCTTGAAGTTTACCTATTAGAAAATGTCAAATTGCAAAAGATAAAAAGACCCTTGTTTCATTTTGGTTCTTCTTCGTGTATATATATGGAAATACATACATATATGTTACTTGAAATAATTTTAAATATTTTGTAAATGTTGTCAACTATTTGAGCTTTTCATTTTGTTCATTCATTTACTCAACATGACGTACATGTATTATATGGATTCTATGACTGATCATAGTTATAAGAAAAAAAAATCATAAAATCATAACAATACTTGCGCAGCAAAGTATGAAAAATTAGAAGCATTAGATACTATTCTTACATTAAATCAAGCCAAAAAGATTATTTACATATTTAACTATGATAAAGTCTAAGCTAATTATGTCCCGAAGCAAGTGCGGCAAGAAAGTATGGCCACCCAGTTCTTGAAAAGGCTATTGGTGGATGAGCCGTCCGCATCAATCAACTCCTTTTTTTCACCCATATCCCTCACACCTATTGATTTGATTTTGAGATTTGACCCTCAATTTACTGTGCAAATACAATTTCATTTTATTTTCATCAGTCGTTGTAAGAAAACTTTACATTCCGCTAACAATTTTTCTTTGATATTTACCAAATCGTCCTTGTTTATTGTGTGCGGTTAGAGCGGGAGCGACGAGGAGCGACGACGAGCGACGACGGATTGTTTAGTGGTAGAAATATAGATAATAGAACAAGGTGTAGTGTATGTAAATATAGACAACTGGTATTGACAACTAGCATTTCAACATGTGAGGTGAACAGGTCACCTGGCAGGTTAATCCAACAATCAACATGTGGCAATTGGGTCTTAAAAAATATAAGTTTTCTAGGTCCGCAAAACCCATTAACATATATAACAACCCAAAAAGTTATTTATTAGTATATATTTATTTTTTTTGGTTCTCTTGACTCTTCGAAAAGTTTCAACAAGAAGAATAAGAGAATGAAAAGTCTGATATCTTTGTTACCACTAGAAAATTATATGCTCGCTATGCTCACAGCAAGATGAGGGTGGCAATGTGCGAATTCAATTTGATGTAAGCTTTGACTTCNGAAAACTTTACATTCCGCTAACAATTTTTCTTTGATATTTACCAAATCGTCCTTGTTTATTGTGTGCGGTTAAAGCGGGAGCGACGACGAGCGACACGGATTGTTTAGTGGTAGAAATATAAATAATAGAACTTAGGTGTAATGTATGTAAATACAATAATTTTCTTAGTGGTATATAGCTAAATCTCCCTATAGTAGGTATAGTTGTTTATGTGATAGATATTGAATCTTTTGGGAGTTTGTCTCCGATAATATTCGTGGGCCCATGTAACTTGGGGAAGACATGTGAAGGGATAGGTAGAAGATGATCGATGTGTGCTCTCAAGCACTAGCGTATAGTTTTATGAAATAAATGGAAGTAGAGGATCCGCGTGTCCCCGGAGGACAGGAGAGTGTCTCTATTTATACAAATCTCAATGGCTCTCCCACTTTCATAGGATTGGAAAGAGGAGGTATATTAAATAACAGTTGTACGATATGATGTTTGTTCACAAAGTGTTAGGATAGGAGTGTTAAACGGGTCCAAAATGAGCATGGGTGTATGCCAATTATTTAGCTATGATTCAAACTTTGATGATTGATTGATCCCGATGATTATTCGATAGGCAAAATTAATGAATTGACTGGGCAGCTCAATCCAGCAGATCAAAGAATATGACAACTGGCACTTCGACAACCAGGGTCGATAGGCCACTCTGCAGGTTAACACGACAACTAGTATTGACAACTAGCTTTTCAACATGTGAGGTCAACAGGTCACCTGACAGGTTAATCCAACAATCAACATGTGGCAATTGGGTCTTAAAAAATATAAGATTTCTAGGTCCGCAAAACCCATTAACATATATAACAACCCAAAAAGCCATTTATTAGTATATATTTATTTTTTTGATTCTCTTGACTCTTCGAAAAGTTTCAACAAGAAGAATAAGAGAATGAAAAGTCTGATATCTTTGTTACCACTAGAAAATTATATGCTCGCTATGCTCACAACAAGATGAGGGTGGCAATGTGCGAATTCAATTTGATGTAAGCTTTGACTTATATTCACTTGGGCGTACCTTAGCAACACTTGAATGGAGTAGCCACTTATAGTTAGTTCGGATTGCCATTTTCTTGGGGCCAATTTGGCTACATTTGCATAAAGCAGTCACATGAACTTCCAAGTAAGTTCAGACTGATTCTTACTTGGGGGCCTTGGCTCTCCTACAATAAGGATTCATTTGAATTTACTAATTTTGTTGATTGAGACCTCAAAGTTTTATGCACTTACATTGAGAGACCAATTATGTCAAATGATTGAGCTATCTGTAACAAGGACATATGTTCCATACAAGATAGAATGTGATGAAGCACGACTTTCAATTAATCGTAATGCTTCCACTTTTGTTGGATAAATAATATGATAAAAAAGAAAATAAATTTTATACTTTTTTGGTGCAAGTAATATTATCCCAAGTTTATCGTTTATTGTAACTTATTTTCTATCGGAGAGTAATTCTCACGTGATTTGAAATAAGATCCACATACGAGCATTGAGAATTTGTTGGGGATGTCGATAGGGTTGGGGATGTCGATAGGGTGTAAAGAAGAAATTACATGAGTTTTCAAACTTGTCAGTAATTTCAAGAGTTTTTTCAAAAGTTAACTTCTTATTGTCTATAATAAGGGTGTGTGGTTATGATGAGAATATATTATTTCAATCTAGTCTTTTAATAAGCTTTTTTCTACTTGCCTTTTGTTGGGAATGCTCTTTCCCTAATTCTACATGGATGGATGATATCCAACTTGAGAAGTTATGGAGTCTAGAGAAAAAATAATGGCGTCCTACTGTGAAAATGAGAAATGAAGATACAAAGGAAAATGGAAAGATGGCTGAAATTTGAGAGGTCACTCACTTGAGACGACTCTGTGTTGTGCCCCCAATCAATCCCCTACTGTCATGGCCAATTATCACTGATCTGAATGACCCATCGGTTGGTCACATATCAGATTTATTAAGCAAGTGGAAAGGGTCCAACCTCTTGGTGCTCACAGAGCTTAGTTCTAGCAGTAACGACATAGTCCTTACTGCCATTTAGGCCAGTTAAGTTGGTATGTTATAGGTTGATCGATAACTTTTAAATGTTTTTTGGTGTCCTATACAATTTATCTGTAGATCAACATCTTGACCTAATGATGCCTCTAAGTTACCCCCAGGTGAAGTGGAATTAACACATGTTTCAAATATATATGCTTATTACTTTCTTTGCTAGTATAATTGTTTGTTTCTTATAGAGATCCATGATGGAAGGATGTCCCTTGCCATAAGAAAAGTGATGTCAGTTACATGGTAACCATGACTTTGGAAGCTATAGTGTCCCCATAGTTGCTAGGGAGAAGCAAATTGGCAATGGTGATTGCGACCTTCGATGAGGTGTCAACTCCAATCAACGAACTGTAGATGATGATGAAGACCATGGGTGATACTTCAACTGGGTTGGAAGCTAGTCACCATGAACCAGTGAGCAATCTGAGGGAGAAGCTAGTTGTAGCCAAAGCAAATTTTTAGAGGCTAAGCACCAAATTATAAATTTAGTAGCAAGTTTACTAAAAGTGAGGGAGCATATTATGGATTTGAACACAAGGTCAATGTCGAATTTTGTGATCTCTCAAGAAACCCAAAGGGAGCTTGAGGAGGTGAGGACAAGGCTAGCCCTTCTATAGCAACGCCTTGAATCGATCAAGATGAGCATTTCCTGTTAGGTGGGCAGCTCATCTTGTAGCATCTTCTCCAATTTGACAAGATCACAATTTCAACCAAATAACTTTGTTCATAATAGTACTTTATGACAAAGATGTTTATGATAAGATCTAAAATGCAAGCAATTGAGAATAGCATATAACTATCTACCCAATACTTATCAAATTTTAACTTCTTGGATATTGTCATATTTAACATTAAAAGAGGATCAGAAAAACATTCTCAGAAAAACATTCTCTATCCAAAGTTTTTAAATAAGTATGAAATTAGAAAGAAGCTTATTTATTGTTGGATAACTTGAAACTAAAAAAAAAATCAATTATTCAATGAAAATATAATGCAATTCTCTTATCCTATCAGTCTAATTTCAATCATCTTTGGATGACAACCACAAACAATTAAGATCCCACAAAGTATATTAAAAATAAATGGTTTTAAATACAAAACAAAGTCTAGCATTTTGCATATGGAGTCACAACGTATTGGCACATCAATGTATAATGACTTTATTATAGATAAGCCAATATGTCTTACAATCTCATAAGATTTATATAAGTGACTAGAGAATATATTTATAAATAGGATTGACTCTCTAAAATTTTTAATTACCTTACTTGTTTCTTTCCAACCATCTTGTATCATTAAGTTTATAATATGAGCAGCACAACGATCATAAAAAACTTCTCCCATGATAAGAAAATAATATATTCTAGCAAACAATTCTTTTAAATGCCTAGCAGCTACATCATTTGATGATACATTATCTAAAGTAAAGGTAATAATTTTATTTTGTAAAACATATTGTGATAAACTTTTAAAGTTTGTTTCAGAAATCACATACATCATTAAAACTAATTATCCTTGAATATAATTTCTAATCAGAACTAATATGATATAAAATAAGATATATAAAATTAATTGTTTGGCTTGATGTTCAACAATCAATAGCAAGTGAAACTCTCTCAAAGAAAAGTAGGTAGTGTCCATATGTTTTGAGAACTAATAGTCTATTGATTGCTTGTTGTTGTGGCAACCACAACAACAATATGCTCCAGGATAGTTAATATTTCTTTAAATCTTTATAGCTATCACATCTAGCAATTTGAGGTATTATTTATCGATTTTAAATATTCACTAGGATGTTAACGCAAATAAATATATCACACAAGTAATATGTGACTCTAATGGAGTCCTAGTTATAGATCCCACTGGGAAGCTTGAAATTCTTATAATATTAACTCAAAGAAATTCTATCTAAATTGCAGAAGCTTAACTAGGAATGTAGGTCGAAATTTGTGTTTTTAAACTAAATAAATTTTATCTACTACTCTTATCTCTAAACTCAAAGTAAATTTTAATATCACTAAACTAAGTTTTATGAAGGAGAGTTCAAATTTTAGAAAGTATCATTCACCTTGTAATGATATTATAATCAGTGAATAATTCAAATTGTTTTAAATTATATTGCGTCAAATAGGAGCATACATATTCATTACCCTCTAACAAGTGCATAAAAAACAATGGCTAATCTAAAATCAAGTTTATAAATCTTTGGTTAGGTTAGGAAGATACTAGGTCTCACTCTAGAATTCTCTCTATCCCTCAGCCTGGAGGCTAACATCTAGCCTTAGGTCCTCAACTTCTAGATCAAATTGGAGGTTCTAGCCTGTCTCTCTAGAATCACCAATTTAAACACATCAAAACTTGTTTCTTTATTTATTTGCACTTAATCACATGAACTACATTTTCATTTATGAGATCAAATGTGATTCTTACTTGGTTGAGGAAAGCATAGTCCTTTCAGATCATTATATTTCACAACTGATTCTAACTTAATAATTGACCAGATTGATTAAGTAAATGAAGTTTGAAATTTAAATTAACGCAATTATGAAATTTAAACTCTTCTAAATCATTCACATGATTATTTCTCTTTGCAGGGAGAAAGACAAAACAAACTACTCAGATCTTATTATGAAAATACAACAAAACATGTATTTATATATAAAAATAAGTTTACACAACAAGAACAAGTAAAACAAGTAAGTACAAACTATTTATCTCAATCTCATCCCCCAAGTAAATCCTTTGAATCACTTTCTCACCTTACATTATCACTTAATTCTCACTTAGAGATGTAATGAAAAAGAAATCTCTCACTTCCTCTCTCCTCTTACAACTCTAAGAGACTGTCTTCTTATCCACTCTTCTTCACTTACCCTCATCTCCTCCTCCTTTGGTATATGGCTGACTCTTTCAAAATTTCGTCCAAATTCAATGAATATGGGAGAAAACTATTTCTGGCGCCTAACTGTGGCGTCTAGGCGCCATCCTTTCTGTAAACTAGCGCTTAGGCACCAGGTTAACTTTTACAAAGTGCCTCTTTTTTACTTCAAATTCCTTCTTTTTTGCTTCTTTTAGTTTCAATTGCCCCAACTTATTGTACCTGTAACAAAAACATAAAAATATCTTCCATTAAAGTATAGTATCATTAAAAAAGACATTAAATGTGTATATAAAAGTAGCATACTTTTAGATGTGTCTACCATGTCAAATTAAGAAAACAAATACTTCCAGTATCCTTAAAAGCACAAGAAATATTTTGTGCACTCTGAAAGACAAAACATAGTCACATATAAGCCATATATCTTGCATCTAGTAAAAAGATAATTAAATAAGGAATAAAAGAACTGCAACTTCAACAACAATATTGATTTCTTTTCCCCAATCCATAATTTTAACAAAAGAAATTAAAAAAATACACTTACCCAACTTCGATAAAAATTTTAAGCCATGCTTAAGAGGCCACAGAGGTAACCACAACTTCTAGCACTCTAAAATGATAATAAGGAATGTCAAGTGAAGGAGAATGATGCTCTCAATGATAGAGAGCGACAGGTGACTTACTAGTTAACAAGTAGACAAGCGACAGGGAGCACCGAAGAATAGACACGAATGTGTTCGAAATTGGTTCTAGCACTACACCGCATCAAGCAAAATAAAGTTCACAACATGCTAATAAGCAATGAGCCAACAACACCATCGAATGCTTGGGCTAGACTGTCGGAGCCTCAGAGGTGTTATTTCTCACCTTGGGTTTGGGGTTTCGAAGGGCAGATTAGAAACGAAATGAGATGGATGAGAAACGGGCATGGTCGATGTAGCAACTCTGATAAAATGGGATATTTATTTTATGGTTAACCTTGTATACATCATCCACGATCTACTAATCATGACCCAAGACCAATCCACTGTATGATCTTTACATGTAATATATAAACATATTTCTAATCTGATCGCGAGTAGAAATGAGTTCGGCTTAATTTGTTTGACACAATCTCGATCTAAACTCAAATTCAAATCAATTTTAGAGCAATTAATAAACTCCGGGCCGAATTCTCAACCCTAATCATGTATGTAAATATNGTCCTACTGTGAAAATGAGAAATGAAGATACAAAGGAAAATGGAAAGATGGCTGAAATTTGAGAGGTCACTCGCCTGAGACGATTCTGTGTTGTGCCCCCAATCAATCCCCTACTGTCATGGCCAATTATCGCTGATCTGAATGACCCATCGGTTGGTCACATATCAGATTTATTAAGCAAGTGGAAAGGGTCCAACCTCTTGGTGCTTACAGAGCTTAGTTCTAGCAGTAACGACATAGTCCTTACTTCCATTTAGGCCAGTTAAGTTGGTATGTTATGGGTTGATCGATAACTTTTAAATGTTTTTTGGTGTCCTATACAGTTTATCTGTAGATCAACATCTTGACCTAATGATGCCTCTAAGTGACCCCCAGGTAAAGTGGAATTAACACATGTTTCAAATATATATGCTTATTACTTTCTTTGCTAGTATAATCGTTTGTTTCTTATAGAGATCCATGATGGAAGGATGTCCCTTGCCATAAGAAAAGTGATGTCAGTTACAGGGTAACCATGACTTTGGAAGCTATAGTGTCCCCATAGTTGCTAGGGAAAAGCAAATTTGGCAATGGTGATTGCGACCTTCGATGAGGTGTCAACTCCAATCAACGAACTATAGATGATGATGAAGACCATGGGTGATACTTCAACTGGGTTGAAAGCTAGTCACCATGAGCCAGTGAGCAATCTGAGGGAGAAGCTAGTTGTAACCAAAGAAAATTTTTAGAGGCTAAGGACCAAATCATAAATTTAGTTGCAAGTTTACTAAAAGTGAGGGAGCATATCATGGATTTGAACACAAGGTCAATGTTGAATTTTGTGATCTCTTAAGAAACCCAAAGGGAGCTTGAGGAGGTGAGGACAAGGCTAGCCCTTCTATAGCAACACCTTGAATCAATCAAGATGAGCATTTCCCGTTAGGTGGGTGGCTCATCTTGTAGCATCTTCTCCAATTTGACAAGATCACAATATCAACCAAATAACTTTGTTGATAATAATAATTTATGACAAAGAATTTTATGATAAGATCTAAAATGCAAGCAATTGAAAATAGCATATAACTATCTACTCAATACTTATCAAATTTTAACTTCGTGGATATTGTCATATTTAACATTAAAAGAGGATCAGAAAAACATTCTCTATCCAAAGTTTTTTAATGAGTATGAAATTAGAAAGAAGCTTATTTATTGTTGGATAACTTGAAACTAAAAAAATTCAATTATTCAATGAAAATATAATGCAATTCTCTTATCATATTAGTCTAATTTCAATTATCTTTGGATGACAACCATAAACAATTAAGATCCCACAAAGTATATTAAAAATAAATAGCTGTATAATACAAAACAAAGTCTAGCATTTTGCTTATGGAGTCACAACATATTGGCACATCAATGTATGATGACTTTATTATAGATAAGCCAATATGTCTTACAATCTCACAAGATTTATATAAGTGACTAGAGAATATATTTATAAATAGGCTTGACTCTCTAAAATTGTTATTTACCTTACTAGTTTCTTTCAAACTATCTTGTATAATTAAGTTTATAATATGAGCAGCACAACGATCATGAGAAAATTCTCCCATCATAAGAAAATAATATATTCCAGCAAACAATTCTTTTAAATGTCTAGCAGCTACATTATTTGATGATACATTATTTAAAGTAAAGGTACTAATTTTATTTTGTAAACCATATTGTGATAAACTTTTAACATTTGTTTCAGAAATCACATACAATATTTAAACTGATTATCCTTGAATTTAATTTCTAATCAAAACTAATATGATATACAATAAGATATATAAAATTAATTGTTTGGCTTGATGTTCAACAATCAATAGCAAGTGAAACTCTCTCAAAGAAGAGTAGGTAGTGTCCATATATTTTGAGAACTAATAGTCTACTGATTGTTTGTTGTTGTGGCAACCACAACAATAATATGCTCCAAGACAGTTAATATTTCTTTAAATCTTTATAGTGGTCACATCTAGCGATTTAAGGTATTATTTATTGCTTTTAAATATTCACTAGGATGTTAACGCAAATAAATGTATCACACAAGTAATATATGACTCTAATGAAGTCCTAATTATAGATCCCATTGGGAAGCTTGGAATTCTTATAATATTAACTCAAATAAATTCTATCTAAATTGCAGAAGCTTAACTAGGAATGCAGGTCGAAATTTGTGTTTTTAAACTAAATAAATTATATCTACTATTCTTATCTCTAAACTCAAAGTAAATTTTAATATCACTAAACTAAGTTTTATGAAGGAGAGTTCAAATTTTAGAAAGTATCATTCCCCTTGCAATGATATTATAATCAGTGAATAATTCAAATTGCTTAAAATTATATTGTGTCAAATAGGAGCATGCATATTTTTTACCCTCTTACAAGTGCATAAAGAACAATGGTTAATCTAAAGTCATGTTTATAAATGCTTGGTTAGGTTGAGAAGATACTAGCTCTCACTCTAGAGTTCTCACTATCCCTC
Source organism: Phalaenopsis hybrid cultivar (assembly GCA_002079205.1). Lineage (NCBI taxonomy): Eukaryota > Viridiplantae > Streptophyta > Magnoliopsida > Asparagales > Orchidaceae > Phalaenopsis > Phalaenopsis hybrid cultivar. Next base: position 49,875 of record JXCR01126281.1, on the reverse strand, counting down.
AACCTGGAGGCTAACATCTAGCCTTAGGTCCTCAACTTCTGGATCAAATTGGAGGTTCTAGCATGTCAATCTAGAATCACCAATTTAAGCACATCAAAATTTATTTCTCTATTTATTTGCACTTAACTACATGAACTACATTTTCATGCATGAGATCAAATGTGATTCTTACTTGGTTGAGGAAAACATAGTACTTTCGGATCATTATGTTTCACAACTGATTCTAACTTAATAATTGACCGAATTGATTAAGTAAATGAAGTTTGAAGTTTAAATCAACACAATTATGAAATTAATGCACTTCTAAACAATTTCTATCATTCACATGATTATTTCCCATTGCAGGGAGAAAGACAAAACAAACTACTCAGATCTTATGACGAAAATACAACAAAACATGAATTTATATATAAAAATAAGTTTACACAACAAGAACAAGTAAGATACAAACTATTTATCTCAACCTCCTCCCCAAGTAAGTCCTTTGAATCACTTTCTCACCTTACATTATCACTTAATTCTCTCTTAGAGATGTAATGAAGAAAAAATCTCTCACTTCCTCTCTCCTCTTACAACTCTAAGAGACTATCTTCTCTTCCACTCTTCTTCACTTACCCTCATCTCCTCCTCCTTTGGTATATGGCAGAATTTCCAAGAGTCGCCTCTGGTACTCTTTCAAAGTTTCGTCCAAATTCAATGAATATGGGAGAAAACTGTTTTTGGCGCCTAAATGTGGTGCCTAGGCACCATCCTTTCTGTAAACTGGCGCTTAGGCGCCAGGTCAACTTTTATAAAGTGCCTCTTTTTTACTCCAAATTCCTTCTTTTTTGCTTCTTTAGCTTCAATTGCCCCAACTTAATGTACATGTAACAAAAGCATAGAAATATCTTCCATTAAAGTGTAGTATCACTAAAAAAAGGCATTGAATGTGTGTATAAAAGTAGCATATTTTTAGATGTGTCATCTACCACATCAAATTAAGAAAACAAATACTTTCAATATCCTTAAAAGCACAAGAAATATTTTGTGCATTCTGAAAGACAAGACATAGTCAGGTAAATGTCATATATCATGCATCCAGTAAAAAGATAATTAAATAAGGAATAAAAGAACTGCAGCTTCAACAACAAGATTGATTTCTTTTCCCCAATCCATAACTTTAACAAAAGAAAATAAAAAAAATACACTTACCCAACTTCGATAAAAATTTTATGCCATGCTCAAGAGGCCACAGAGGTAACCACAACTTCTAGCACTCTAAAATGACAATAGGGAATGTCAAGTGAAGGAGAATGATACTCTCGGTGATAGAGAGTGGCAGGCGACAACAAGGTTGTGGTGAGTGTGTCTATATTTTTGGGAACTAGTGTTAGGATGTAAGAAACCAACTTACCAGTTAACAAGTAGGCAAGCAACTCAAAAGTAAATAGAATGAAAGCAAAGAGAGAACAGGGAGCACCGAAGAATAGGCACGAATGTGTTCAAAATTGGATCTAACACTACACCTCATCAAGCAAAATAAAGTTCAGACAACATGCTAATAAGCAATGGCCAACAACACCATCAAATGCTTGAGACTAGACTGACGGAGGTGTTATTTCTCACCTTGGGTTTGGGGTTTCAAAGGGCAGATTAGAAACGAAATGAGATGGATGAGAAACGGGCATGGTCGGTGTAGCGACTCTGATGAAATGTGATATTTATTTTATGGTTAACCTTGTATACATCATCCACGCTCTACTAATCATGACCCGAGGCCAATCCACTGTATGATCTTTGCATGTAATATATAAACCTATTTCTAATCTGATCGCGAGTCGAACGATCCGATCCAACTTTTGATCGAAATCCAATAGATATAATGTCAAACTTAAGAATTTGACTCATACCTTGGCTTAATTTGTTTGACAAAATCTCGATCTAAACTCAAATTCAAATCAATTTTAGAGCAATTAATAAACTTCGGGCCGAATTCTCAACCCTAATGATGTATGTAAATACGAATGTTTAAGTATGAGACATGTGAAAGAGCATTATGCATGTAAATTTATATCCAAACAAAAAAATAATATAACTTAATGCAATCAGAGTTAACTACTTTAGCTTTAGATGGGACATGCAAGTGACCCCACCGTGCATTACAATGAGGAAACCATAAAATTAAAAATTATTTTTATAAAAGCATATGCACGTGTTACCAAAAAAAAA